>PVJS01002620.1:0-82694 GCA_004027185.1 Glis glis
ATATATATATATATATATATATATATGAGAAAAAAGAGCTGGGGGTGTAGCTCAGAGGTAGAATGCCCCTGGGTTCAGAGCTGGGCGTGGTGGCGCACGCTTGTAATCCCAGTACTTTGGGAGGCGGAGACCGGAGGATCCGGGTTCGCGGCCAGCCTCAGCTGTCTCTTATCTCTCTCTCTCCCTGTCTCTCTTTCTCTCTATTTAGTGAGGCCCTCCGCAACTTTGTGAGACCTGGTTTCAAAATAAAGTATAAAAAATAGGGCCGGGGGTGTAACACGGAGGTAGAATGCCCCTGCGTTCAATCCCCGATACCGAAAAAAAAAATGCCCCTGGGTTCAATCTCCAGTACCCCCCCAAAAAAACATTAAAAATCACTTAAATTGATGAGAACTTATATCATAAAGCCTCTTTGCCCAAACTCATAAAAGCAGAAAATAAAAATATTAAAGGGAAGAGGGACACCTACTGATCCTTAGAAAATAGCAAGATCACGTCAATGTAAAAGTGCATGTTTTCCTTTTAAGAAGATGATAAACTGACCTGGACAATTTCAAAACTAAAAAGTGGTACTTTAAATTCTTATTCAATAAGCCAGGTGTGGTGGCGCACACTTGTAATCCCAGGACTTTGGGAGGCGGAGACCGGAGGATCCGGGTTCGAGACCGGAGGATCCGGGTTCGCGGCCAGCCACAGCTCTCTCTCTCGCTCTCTCTCTCTCTCTCTCTCTCTCAACCTAGTGAGGCCCTCCACAACTTCGTGAGACCCGGTTTCAAAATAAAGTATAAAAAAAAAATAGGTCCAGGGGTGTAGCGTGGAGGTAGACCGCCCCTGGGTTCAATCCCCGGTACCACACACAAAAAAAATTCTTATTCAATAAATATCAGTAATTTAACAAATATTTTAATGCAAAAGGAAAAAGGAAGTAGAGAGTTAGGGAATAAAAATTTTTAATGCCATGTTCTCGCTGAGAGAGAAAAAAAAAAACTTGTTCAGTAAGAAAGACAATGAAAAAGCCTACAGGCAGATCAACAAATTTTTGTAGTCTACCCATACAATGAAATACTATTTGCCAATAAAAAGAGGAATGAACTAAGAGTATATGCAAAAGCAAGGATGAATTTCAGAAAAATGCTGAAAGAAGTCAAATGCAGAAGATCACATAGTGTATTATATTACTCATATGAAGCTCTACAAAAGAAAATATAATCTACCATGATAAAGAGCAAATCAGTGGTTATCTGGGCCAGTGGTAGGAGACGATTAGCAAGGGGCACAACAGAGCCTGTCTTTATTAGGGTGGTTACTCAGGGATGTGTATTTGTCAAAACTCATTGAACTATACCTCAAAATATCTGTCTTTTATAGGAAAAATATGTTCTAGCAAATAAAGTATTTAAAAAAAATATCAGCCTTTTATTGTCTACAAATTATATCTCAACAAAGTTGATTTTTTTAAAAAAGCCAATGATTGGCAGGGTGTGGTGGCGTATTCCTGTAATCCCATCACTTGGGAGGCTGAGACAGGAGGTTGGCAGGTTCACAGCCAGCCTCAGCAACTTAGCAAGAGTCTGGACAACTTATTGAGACCTTGTTTCAAAACAAAAAATAAAAAAGGAGCCGGGCATGGTGGCACATGCTTGTAATCCCAGTACATGGGAGGCTTACACAAGAGGATGGCAGGTTTGCAGCCAGCCTCAGCAACTTAGTGAAGCCCTCCGCAACTTAATGAGATTCTGTTTCAAAAATAAAATATAAAACAGGGCTGGGGGTATAGCTCAGAGGTAGAATGATCCTAGCACAAATAATAAGTACATACATACATACATACATGAATAAATAGATAAATAAGGCTGAAAGTATAGCTCAGAGGTAGAATGCCTCTGTCTGGGTCCAATCCCCAGTAACACACACACACACACACACACACACACACACACACACACACACGCCAATGATCAGGGTAAAACGTGATCAAGGAATAAAGAAAAGAGATGAACATATTGACAGGTGGAAGTAAGAAACACCATAGAACATGAAAACAGAAGAAGAAAGAAGAAAAGATGGAGAAAGGAAATAAGAAAGAAAATATAGAGACAAGAAAAATAGGTACTCTGGAGTCTTCTCCCAAATATCTCAAAACCATCTACTTACCACCTCCACTGGTGGAAATCACCCCCCTCCACCCTCCTCTCTCTATTCACCAAACCTCAAACACCAAATAATACTCCCAGATTCTCCTTCATCTCACTTTGGCATAGACAGGAGAAAGTATCCCTTCAGACTGAAATGTCTTTCCTGCATTATCAGCATTTCCTTTTTGCTGCCCATTTTCTCATTACTGATGTTTTACTTCCCTATTAAGGATAACCTCAAATATAACTCCTTTAAGAATTATTCTAGTGAAAATTAACTAGCACTATGTAAACTCTGTGTGTCCACAGCACTTTTATTCTTCTATTATAAATATTGCCAAAGTCTGCTTTAGAATATAGCTCCTTATACATGTTCATGATAATGCTGAAAAGGAGAGTAAGCTACTTTGGGGCAAAGATTATATTATTTCACTCTCAGTGGCTTGCACTGAGTGCCTACTCAATAATGTTGCATAACTAAATGAAGAAGCAATCCAAAGTGACTTCAACAACCAGTTTCTGTCATTCTATATCTAATTTCAAGAACAGACTAGCATGGATCTTGGGAAAGAGTGAAGAAGTCTTGAGGGCTGATATGAAGGAACTCAAAATCCCACTGTGCCCAGGACTATGTAGTCACAAGACAGACACACACACACACACACTTTTTTCTTCTGTTTGATGCTACAAACCAGTAAAACTTCCTTTGAGATCAAAAACATTTTTTTTTGTTTTTGCCTTTCCCTTTATCTGAACTTTGCTTTTCTCCTTTAAACCTCTTCCCTTAATTTATGCTTACTGTGCCACGTAGCACTCAATGCTGTAAGATCTGTACCACAAATTCCTTCCATCAAAGCAGCATGTATTAGCCTTCCACTTTCTCAAAAGTGCCATGCTTATGTGATCAGACATCATGCTAACAGTTTGTTGAAGACACTCTTCACCATTACAAATAAATCCTTAGGAATGAAGGCGGTCCATCCTAGTCACTCTCCCTCTCTACAGAATGATTCCAGTGAGGCTTGTTCACAGATACATTAAACACCCTGGGGAAGTGGGGCAACAGTTTAGAAAAACAGCTCTGCCGCTGTTTAGTCAAAGTTTATTGCTTTGCATATTGTCACAACATTTTGAAAACAACAAAGGCAAGAAATGTATTGGTGTTTCATTTTGAATGGTTAAAAAACTATTGTCTTACACAGAGAAACAGGGTCACCTTTAAGTCCTTACTCCAACATTCTTAAAATAAGAAAACAAACTAAGAGCAGTAACACATACTGGCAGCACACACACAAAAAAGTGACATGTGAAACAAGAGGAAACAGACAAATTATTTTAAAAAAATCAGACAGAAAAACTATCAAGTAATTTGGAACTATTTTTAAATAGGAGTATCAATCACATGAGACTTAATAGCCACTCAAGACTTATCAGATTCCAAGTACAACGAGTATTCAAACTGTCTCTCCTTAGCCCCTAAGTACCCTAGTACTCCTTAAATATTTTAGATATAAGGTAATCATATTTTGCCTATTATGTTTATTTTTAAAGCTGGTCTAATTAATCCTTTTTTTGATAAATCTCTCTGAGAATAAGAGTCATGTCCTCTTTGTTTTAGTATCCTAGGAGACTATGAGCATAAGTTAAATGTGATTTTTGTGAATCTTCCTGAACTTACACTTCATTAGTAACATAAAAAAAACACAAAAAAACTCCAACTGGTTGCCAAGAATAAAAATATTATAAATACAATTTTAAAAATCAAAGCATTTAAAATTTTTAAACTTTAGTATAAAGTAGTATGTTTTATAAAATAGTCCAAAATATTTTATAACATTTTGTATAAAAATACATCACTCATACATTTTTTGTGGTACTAGGGATTGAACCTAGGGGCATTCTACCTCTAAGCTACACTCCAGCCCTATTTTTTATTCTTTATTTTGAAACAGGGTCTCAAGTTGCGGACGGCCTCACTAAGTAGCTGAGGCTGGCTGCGAACCTGCGATCCTCCTGTCTCAGCCCCCCAATACTGGGATTACAAGTATACGCCACCATGCCCGGCTACATCACTTATACTTTAAAGTTGGCTCTTTTTCCCTCCATAATGCTTGGACCAACCTTAAATTTATGCACATTAAAAATGCCATTCTCAACATATCAATTCTTATCAATCCTTCAACAGATTTCAATGTCCACAGTTAATGCATCTCAATCTCTCTACAAAGGTATATCTTTACTCCAAAATATACACTAATGGCACTTTTATACCTCATTAACAAGATTTTTTTTCATGTTCAAAGAGAATGTATTAAAATATCCTTACTTTATTAGGATTTGGATGAAATTTTTAGTATATTACTTCTCCTTATGGTCAGAAAAAAAACCCCAAAGCCAGGCGTGGTGGCGCAGGCTTGTAATCCTGTTTTTTCTTGTTTTTTTTTTTTTTGGAAACAGGGTCTCACTAGGTTGAAGAGAGTCTCGCTACACATTGCTGAGGCTGTCCTCAAACCTGTGATCCTCCTGTCTCAGCCTCCCAAGTACTGGGATAACAGGAGTGTGCCACCAGGCCTGGCTAAGGTCTTAACTATTAAGAAGTACCAAAATGCTTGATAATAATCAATTAAAATGTCATGCTTTAATATACTCCTGGGCACTTGTTTCATTTTTCAACAAACCCACCAAAGCTCTTGGGGAACCATAGAGTACACTTTTTTTTAATATGTTTAATTAAATAATTTTATCTTCCCCCATTTTCTTAGTGGCTTTATCTTTCTGCAAATTTCATAAAATTAGTGTAATTAAATGTCATGTAAGCAATTATTAGACTCTTATTGAGAATATGCTCTTTCTGAATCAGGAGTTCTGCTTTGCAGAAGCTGAACACTGTGTGACCCCCAAAATTTCCAATGCTCAAATATTTAGACATATGCATCTAGCACATTTTTACAATAAATAAACTGAGCTGTATTATATGTTAAAAGTTTCCTATCTACTGAACAAACATCAACTGGTGAGAGAGAAAGATTTTACTTACATTTGTAACAGCTATAGCATTTTTATCATAATATTTCTTCTTTTCATATTTATCTCTGATGAAAAATTCTACTGCTCTGAAAACAAATAACTTAAGGAAAAACATCAATTCAGTCACATGTATTTCTCTTTCTATTCATTCCTCTTCATAAAGCCTACATTCTAAACTTAAATTTCCTACTCCCCAACTATTTATGCAACTAAGTTCTATAACATACTTTTTTTTCTCTCCCCCAAAAGCCCACTTCTTTCAGAAAATTTTCCCATTCAACCAAAACCACCCAATTTCAGGAAACCAATTTTAGAAAGAAAAACAACTGATTACAATTCTTAATTCCTCCACCACCACTGCCTCTACCACCAAACTCTAAATTCAATTAGGGTTCATTTTAAGTTTACAGTGTAAGTAAAGACATTTGGGGAGAACTCCCAATGTGCCAGACACTGTATGCTGTAAAACGTTCATATTTTGTTTCCTTTAATTCCTCTGACAACCCAGCAATGTATATATTATTATTTTCACATTATAGATGAAGAATTAACAATTTGGAAAGATTAAACAACTGTGATTCCAATACCAGTGTTCATTTCCACTACACATGCTGTTATTATATATGGATAAGGGTTTACTTATGTATTAGAATAATGGCCAGGTTTTTTTTCTTGCAAAGTTGAAGAATGGAGAAGTCAAAAAGCACAAACCAACATTTCCACTTATAACAAAAAATGCTTTCAGAAATTATCTAAGAAAGCATTTTTATAAAAATTATACAGGGTCATAGTTGATCTGCTTGATACATACTGGGTTTTTTTGTTGTTGTTGTTGTTGTTTTTGCAGTACCGGGGATTGAACCCAGGGGCGTTCTACCTCCGCGCTACACCCCCGGCCCTATTTTTTTATACTTTATTTTGAAACCGGGTCTCACGAAGTTGCGGAGGACCTCACGAGACCGGGGGGGGGGGGGGGGGGGGGGGGGGGGGGGGGGGGGGGGGGGGGGGGGGGGGGGGGGGGGGGGAAGGCTGGCCGCGAACCCAGATCCTCCGGTCTCCGCCTCCCAAAGTACTGGGATTACAAGTGTGCACCACCACCGCCCGGCCGATACATACTGTTTTATAAGGATATAAAAATAATAGCATCAGGACAGGAGAACTCACTAGGATCTTCCTAATTATTAACAGAAAACATTATTTTTAAAAAAGCAATCACAGCACACCAAAGTGATTTTTTAAAATTTCATAGGAGTCACTCAAGAAAAGACTATGATTTAGGAAAATGCTCTTTCTTTGGTTGCTCTCAGTTTCTACCTGCCTTTTAGAGCAAAAATGTCTCACACAGTTCTTATATATTGTTTTATACAAAATCCCAATGCAAGCAAATTCTTCATTGTTAGTTCAACTAAAGGAACTAAATTATCCCAGAGGTTAACAAACTTTTTCTTAAAGGGCCAGATAGCAAATAGTTTAGGCTTTGCACAACTGTTGATCTCTGTTTTAATTACTCAACTCTGCCTCTGTAGCTACAATGAAGCAGCCATAGAAAATTCATAAACGAATGGGAATGACTGAGTTCTAATAAAACTTCATTTACAAAATCAGGCAGCTGTCTCATCGACCCATAGTTAATGACTCCTGCATTCTATTTCAATGCTATAGGGCTTAGAACAACAAAGATGGATTTATAGAGGAGACCCATCTATAAACTGTCATTATATAGACAACTTAGAGAGTTTTCAAAGGAAATATTGACTACAATTTTTGCATTATATGCTATATGTTTAGTACCTAACTCCCAAAGAAGATAGTCTACAATACACAACCTCATTTGTGGTAAAAAGAAGCACTTATTATTTAACTGGCAGTTACTGTGATTTTGAAGTCAGCTAATCTACGAGATCTATACCTAGATATGTAAAAAAGATAGCCATACTCAACATGGTTGTTTGAGTTTGGGGAATAACATATATATATATATATAAAGTACTTAGTGCAATACCTAACAAACAGTAAAGCACTCAGTAAATGCTGTTTTTGTTTTTATATAACTTTGTGCCTCAGTTTCATCAGCTTTTTTTTCCCCTGCGGTATTGGGGATTGAGCCCAGGGGCATTCTACTTCCGAGCTACACCCCCAGCCCTATCTTTTTTCTTTATTTTGAAACAGGGTCTCACTAAGTCGCAGAAGGCCTCTCTAAGTAGCTGAGGCTGGCTGCAAACCTGCAATCCTCCTGTCTCAGCCTCCCAAGTACTGGGATTACAAGCGTGCGCCACCACACCCAGCATTTTCATCAGCTTTAAAGTGGGGATAATGCTAGTTCTCATCTTACATGATTATTTTAAGAATTAGTACATACAAACTATTAAGAAAAAAACAGTACATGACACATAGTCCTATTTTAAGTTTTACCTCCTATTACTAATATAAAGATATTTTGATAGAAAAGTCTTTTAAGAGATAGGGCCCATGGTAGGGGGAGGAAATAGCAACTATTGTGTTAGGGACTAAGATAGCTTGCATAAAATCAAGGTTAAACAGATGAGTGAATGCGAAACAACAACAAAAGAATCAATAAATTTGGAGGTCAGGAAATGTTTATCTTCATCTTCTAGTCTCCAGATATCATGTGAGATATAAGGACATAGTTATACTGATATAGATCAATAACAACCAAAACCCATAGAAACAGAATGATAAAATTTTCTGGGAATCAAAGTAAGAAATATATTAATAACAATTCAAGTTTAAGTGGCTGATTTGCAATTTAATAAATAAAAACATAAAAATATCCCAGAATCCTCTCCATGCCTATAATCACAAAACATTCAGTAAGTACCCTTAAATCTCCCTATCCTCAAAACTAACAATGGGAACTACACAAGCTCAGAAAATTTTTAACTGCATGCTTTATCTTTTAACAAGTATTTGTATTTTAAGATTGTTTCTTTCTTTAAAGTTACCACTTGAAAGACAATTAAATTAACATCTATTCCCAAAGGAAAAAAAATCTTCCCAGTTCTAGACACATACCACAGACAGCAGTAAAACTTTGAAAAGCTCAAAGGAGAAGAACTACAGATTAGCTCTGGTGCACAATAGATCTCATGCAACTGAAGTAATTAAGGTTTTTAGATAAGACCAAATATCCTAATAATGAAAAGCTTAATGTAAAGCTTTATCATTTGTCATGCACTAGCACACGCAGCCTATAATTAACCACATCCCACATGAGAAATTACACTTTCACAGCAGTTTCTGCATAACTTTCATAAATTGTAAAGCTTTTTAAAAAGCAACAAATCTTGTTAAGAATGTAATGAGGTACCATATTATATGAATTTAACTTAGTTTGATTCCACATGCCTTCAGGGATATATATCTATAAAAGTGAAGAGATATATTATTTTCAAAGAGCAATGAGCTTTGGAATGATGGATGGATGGATGAATAAATGGATGGATGGATATAAGGAAGGGAGGGAGGCAGGCAAGATGACTGGTTATCTTACTAGTCTCCCTAATAAAACTCCCCAATCAGAGTTTCATAATTAAAAGAAGAAGCGATAAAAGTGCTTTTTGTAATTAACTGAAATACTTATTTTTAAGGGGTGAACTCAAGCTATCCTCACCCCTCAGCCTCCCAAGTAGCTGGGAACTGAAACGTAGAGCTGCATGTGGCTCTCCCGCTCTCCCTCCCTCCCTTTAACTTTGTGCCCCAGTTTCATCAGTTTTAAAATGGGGATAGTGCTACTACTCATCTTACAGGATTATTTTAAGAGGAGAAGGAAAGAGCACTCCCAAGATTCTTAATAAAAAACAAAAAAGAGCCGGGCGTGGTGGCGCACACTTGTAATCCCAATACTTGGGAGGCTGAGACCAGAGGATCCGGGTTCACGGCCAGCCTCAGCCACTTAGTGAGGCCTCTGGAACTTTGTGAGACCCGGTTTCAAAATAAAGGATAAAAAATAGGGCCGGGGGTGTAGCTTGGAGGTAGAATGCCCTTGGGTTCAATCCCCAGTACTACACACACAAAAAAAAAGAATAAAGAGCCGGGCGTGGTGGCGCACGCTTGTAATCCCAGTACTTTGGGAGGCAGAGACCGGAGGATCCGGGTTTGCGGCCAGCCTCAGCACGCGTGCGCATGCGTGCACGCGCGCTCGCTCTCTCTCTCTCTCTCTCTCTCTCTCTCTCTCTCTACCTAGTGAGGCCCTCCGCAACTTCGTGAGACCCGGTTTCAAAATAAAGCATAAAAAAATAGGGCCGAGGGTGTAGCGCGGAGGTAGAACGCCCCTGGGTTCAACCTCCGGTACCGCAAAAAAAAAAAAAAAAAGAAAAGAATAAAGGTCTATTGCCCTAGGTAAACGCAACTTCACCCAGCATTTTTAATCACCTACAAGTGACTCCCCAATCTGCATTTCTGCTGTCTTCTAGGGTCTAGACTCATTATTTCCAGGTACCAAGTAGGTAACACCATGTATGGGGTTAGTGTCTTCCTTAGAAAAAGAGACAATTTTAACCCAGTCCAACTGCTCCTGCATTCCCAAATTCTTTCCAGCTCCTTCCTGCTCATTCTCAATGCCACTCTGTAATTTAGATGTTCATCGCAGCTCATTTGGGGCTGTACTAGTTATTCTACATGGTCTCTGTCTGTAGGATCTCTTCCCACCTCCAACTAATCTTCCTTGTGGTAAAAGAATGTTTTGTTTCTCTTGCTCCAAAATCTAATGTTTCTCCTATTCCAAAACCCATCAAGGATTTTCAAACACTCAACTCCTTAGGACAATGAAATAAGATCCAAACTGCTCTATGTGATATTAAAAACCTTTAATTTGGCCCAAAATATCTTTAAAGCATCTTGTGCCACTTGCCCAACAAAACTAAAATTCTATTATATCAAAATCCTAAAAGGTCACATTTCTCACAACTTCATGCTTTACTCACACAATTTTTATACCTGAAATGTACCTCCCACTCTTACCCTAGGATCTTTCTGTAACAAAAATAGCCTTGGGTATCAGATTGCTAAATTTGTGAGAAGGGGGTGGGGTCAAAGAAATAGAAAAGGTCAAATGCAAATTAATAACTTTTCAATTATAACTTAAAAGGTTTCTGTCCAAATACAAAAATAATGCTCTGTATCTCTACAGAAGAAAAGATCCTTTTTCCCCCACTGGCCACACAAACTGTTTTACAAAGCAAATGGGAAATATATAATTGACCTTTAAGAAACTACATTTTATTGTCAAACTACAAGTATTATTATCTTCAGACAGAATCCAAATACCTATAATTAATTAAATAATCTTATTTAGAAAGCAGCACAACTTTGATGAGCTGATTTCTCAAACTTCAATGAGTTTTAGAAATCCTGTAAAATCAAATGATTTTATCTTTAACAAATGTGAAACACATCCTGACAAAAATGGCTGTGGGAAAGCAGCCCATCCATTCAAAAAGAGATTTGTAAAGTAAACACAGTTTTACAACCTATGACAAAGACAGAATGTCAGTAGTAAATATTAGCAATAGATTATTCAGTACTTAACACTAAGTATGCATTTTGCCTTTTAAATGCATAAATGCCAAACTGCTTCACATAACTATAATTACTACTAAAGGTGATCAAAAAATATCCCTATGGAAATGATCTTAAAACTACTCAGGATGCTTACAAATCAAATTTCTAACAATGCTCTAAAATAATAAACAGTATATACTCTCCTATCAAGAAAATGGCCAATCAGTAAGAATCAGTCATGACATTTTACACATAGCAACAATTACATTAAAATATTGTACATGCTGTAAATCACCAAATTCTATTAAAAACTAAGATATATAAAATAAAGCTCAGAGCAAATCAATTTCTATCTTTAATGAACAACAGTTTGATAATGTTCACATCTTCCTAAATACTAACAGATAAAATATGATTGGTAAAATGAGTTAATTCTTTCTAACCCCACAATAAACAAGTTTTAAAGGATACTGATCTGTCTGTGGTCTTCGAAAGTTCTCTGGAAGATTGGCTTCATAGAGTAGTCTTGCTTTAGTATTTCCCATATCTTGCATGCACTGTAATAAAAAAAAGAAATCAAGTATTTTCATTACTCACAAGAACATTAAAAAGTAATTCCTAAACACACATATACATAAATACCAAGAAACATTTATTATTTCCAATAATATAGTCCTCTCCTTAAAAATGTAGTGGCACATGCCTGTAATCTCAGCTACTTAGAAGGCTGAGGCAGGAGGATTGCAAGTTCAAGACCAGCCTGAACAACTTAGCAAAACCTGTCTCAAAATAAAAAGCAAAAAAAAAAAAAGAGAAGTAGTGACTAGAAGTGTAGCTCAGTAGTAGAGAGCCTGGGATTCAATCCCCAAGTACTGAAAACAAGTAAATCATAACTCTGAGATTAATTACTCAAGTTCCAAATAAAGGTATTATTCTTAATATTTCACAGTTTTCAACATATGTAATCTAGTCTTTTAAATGTCTTTTTCTGTGAAAATAATCTCATCTTTATACTCATTACTTCCTAAATTCCTAGGCAGTTTTATTATTTTTTAATATAACGCTTGAAACAGGCTGCCATTTTTAGAGTTAACACCTCAAGGTCAAATTTTCTTTGTTTTGAATGTTAAAACACTCTAGGATTCTCACAACTTACAATCAAGATAACAATGGAAGCCAGATAAATGAGAAATAATACTGACGTAGAATTCTACAGAATGGATTTATTTCATTGGAGTTACTAACTTCTCTGTGATTCTGCTGAAAGCTTTCCCAACCAACCAACCAACCAACCAACCAACCAAAGAAAAAACACCATTGTGCCTAAAGGCCCAACTTTACATACCAGTTCAGAAGTACAAAGAACCTTGCTATGGTTTGATGAAGCGTTCCCCAAAGGTCCATGTGTTAATGGCTTGGTCCCTAGGATAGCACTGTTGGGAGTTAATGGAACCTTTAGGTAGGGCCTAGTGGGCAATCCTCAGGGTTGGTCCTTGAAAGGGATTGTAAGATTCCAGTCTCTCAGTCTATCTCTTTCTGGACCATGATGTAATAAGAAGTTTGCTCCATTGTGTGTTCCCCACCATTGCTATTCAAAGCCCATACCAGAGGCCCAAAATAATACGGCCACCCAACATTGGGCTGGAACCACCAGAACCATGAGCTAAATAAACCTTCTCTTTTTATAAGTTAATTGCCTCAGGTATTTCATTATAGTAACACAAAGCTAACTAATACAAACCTCAATCCTAAAATCTATGAATACCAAAGATAAGAACTACTTTTCAGAAGCCATAAAACAATTTGACAACAATTTCAACCAGTTTAATTACATTTAATATCATCTATAAGTGATGACTAGCCAAACAGTACTTCCTTGACATTTTATTACATTAGAAACTTAATGTAAGATTTACACACAAAACATTATAATATTATATTACATCATTAACATAGAACTTGAGTTCCTTAAAATATTTAATTGGTAGAGAGATAAATTTATAATGTGCTCTTTTCCTTATTTCCCGGATACACAATCCCTATGTTCCTGAGAAAACAATCCAGATTTAATAGATTGTTTGACTTGACTTAGAGTTGTAGCTCTCAAGTATACATAAAATCATCCTCCTTCAAATAAAAAATATGACAACTCTTCTTCCAACTGGGAGTTTTAAAGTGTATAAAATTCCAATATACTCTCACTTCTAGACATGTATTCTACCTTGCCTCAACATAAGTACTTTCTGAAAGTAAACTAGATTTTATAATCTATATGGAGATTATGACAAAGTAAAGAAATTTGAGGGTGGGAAGTAAAAGGGATAATAGGCCAAAAAAGAATTAAGGCTTTGTGACACTTAGCTCTTAAGATGAAATAAAAACTAAGGCAAAATAAACATGAGCTTTAAAACTGTAAGACTGCTGGGCGTGGTGGTGCACACTTGTAATCCCAGTACTTTGGGAGGCGGAGACCGGAGGATCCGGGTTCGCGGCCAGCCTCAGCGCACGCGCTCTCGCTCTCTCTCTCTCTCTCTCTCTCTCTCCTTAGTGAGGCCCTCCGCAACTTCATGAGACCCGGTTTCAAAATAAAGTATAAAAAATAGGGCCGGGGCGTAGCGCGGAGGTAGAACGCCCCTACGTTCAATCCCTGGTAACCGCAAAAAAAAAATAAAAATAAAAATAAAATAAATTTTAAAAAAACTGTAAGATAAAGAAAAAATTCTATAAGGTAGCCTGACATACAAAGTTAAAAACATTATAATTAATATGAGTAGTACTACTATGTAACCTTGTCTGGGGGGAGAATTAAGAAACTTCCACTATAGTTCACCCTTCCTAAAAATAGGGGGAAAATACTTTCCATCTCAAGCATTCAAATGATGCTACATCTTTATGACATGGTGGGAATTTGGAAGCAGAGGTGAGTAAGTTATATAATCATAAAGATTGTTAAAGATTTAGAAAGAACTAAAGCAAGAAAATAATGCCTCTTAGTTTACATAGTACTTGCAATAAAGCAAAAAGTAATCTTGATACAGTTGACTGAAACTGTGCAAGTAAGAAAAATTTTCAAGTTTCTATCAAGCAAGTAAGAGTTCATGGAAATTTCAACAGAAAAGCTAAAACTAAAAAACAGTATATAGTACATAATACCATATCTCATCAACCTTCAGTTACATTTTTTCATATTTTAGTACCTCTAAAATAGGAATGCATCTTACAGTCAATAAATACAACTGTATGTGTTTAATTAATGCTGGTCATTCATATTATATTTTGGCAAAAAATAAGTAGGGACAAAGCATGAATATACATTATACCAAATTACTAAACATTGTCCTGTGATATTATCCATCGCAATTAGTAGAGAAAATAATAGGAACAGAAATCTGAAAAAGAGGTGATATGAGATAATAAGCCATATCTAAAGAAGATCACTGCCCAGCGGGGCGTGGTGGCGCACGCTTGTAATCCCAGTACTTTGGGAGGTGGAAACCGGAGGATCCAGGTTCGCGGCCAGCCTCAGCGCGCGAGCGCGCGCGTGTGTCCCCCCCCCCCCCGTCTCTCTCTACTTAGTGAGGCCCCCCGCAACTTCGTGAGACCCGGTTTCAAAATAAAGTATAAAAAATAGGGCCGGGGGTGTAACGCGGAGGTAGAATGCCCCTGCGTTCAATCCCCGGTACCGCAAAAAAAAAAAAAAAGAAGATCACTGTCCAAAAGTAACTGGGTGCAGGTATGTGTGTTTTTTGGTTAACAGTGATTGTGGGAAATGTGTTCAGTGATATCATAGCTATAGAGAGATCATTTTGTAAGGATAAGGTAGATACTGACAAGCTTAGTTTCTAAGCTTCCTGAAGTACAAAGAGAAGGTTGGGAGAGAGGTCAGAAGTGGAAGAATCAATGGAGATGGAGATGAAGATGAAAGGTTGAGCAATTTGGAGATGAAAGCTAGAGTTCAGGGAATAAAAAAAGAACTGGAATTTTGGGGAGGTAATAAGAAATATGGTATAAACCACTTGTCCTCAAGGTTTCAAGACACTACAGATAAGAAACCTACAGAACACACACTGGCCCTAAAGAACAACAAACTGCCTGGTAACTAGCAGGAGAAAAATATGTAATGAAGATAATTAAAAAAAAAAACTACACTGACAAGCATTAGCCTCAACACTTTGTGTGTTTGTGTATATGTATTTGCAATTTTAGATTTTAAAACAACCCTGAGATAGGTATTATTACACTGATTTCACAATAAAGGAAACTATCTGCAAGATATTAAATAACAAGCCTAGAATCATCAGTCTCTGATAGAACTCCTGATAGAACCAACATAAGCTACCAATAGTTTAGATATTTCAAGCTTCTTCCAATGGAACTGGGTTTGTATCTTACAGGGCTTACAAATACCAGGCTCTTTGATTTAGAGACTCAGTTTTCATTTTATAGGCAAGAAATTGAGGTACAAAGAGCTTATAACACAATGAGTCAGTGACAGGGCTGAGAGTAGATCCAGTTCTCTCACTTCATCCTTACTACCCTGTGGAAGCTAGTCAAAATAAAAATCCAGGAAATTTCACTGTAAGATATAAGCATACTATAAGTGTTGCCTCCATTATTAACATATCATTCCTGTTATTAAAACATTATTCCTTTTCCTTTAGGTTCTCTCATCCAAAATTCTTTAACAAATGCACTGACAGAAAAGGAGAATTTTGGTTACTTATTCTTTGGCAATTAATGATTCATTTTTCCAGAGCTGACGCCAACAGACTGGTTGAAAAAAAAAAGAAGAATAGGATGATAAATGGCAAATGTTTCTCTTAAAAGAAGCAGTAGGCTTTGTATTTTAATTATTTGTAACCAGTAGGAGATTTAAGTTATAGGCAATGAATGGGCTATCTTAACTTCTACCTTCTAGTTTCTGGGAACCAACCCAGACCCAAACTAAACATCATTCTGAAAAACTTAAAATAATTAAACATAATAAAAAGGCAACATCAATGACAGGCCACCTGAAATTCTAAGTTAATGATTAACTTCCCTGAGAATAAAATTTGTCCAATTTTTTTCTTTGTTTTAATGTTGCAAAATCTTGGAAAGAAGAGCTCTCTCTAAGGGATCAAACTACTGCAAGATATGGCTTCTACCTGTCCTTGCTCAACTAAAGCCAAACACAGTCCACTTCAGTCTCAGTGGCTATGGCTAATCAATGTGGCTCCTTCCCCTCTTTTTGCATCTTCCCCTCTTCTCAGTGCCTTCCTCCTATCTGTCCCTGTAATATTCTCTGTACTTTGTCCCTCTGATGCTAAGAAGTATCTGGTCAACAGCCATTAACATTACATAAGTGGAAAACAAAGCAGGTACTGTAAGTGATTAGATCACAATGAGGTCTTCTAAGTTCCCAATGGCAAAAATACAAGATCGTAAAATAATCAACAGACGCTTAAACATTAGTGTTCAATAGAAGAATGCTACATATCTGTGATAAATCTAGAGGAAGAAAAGCAATTTTCTGAGGAATAGATGGGAGTATAAGAAGAATCTGACCTCCATGCCAAAAGATCTTTTTGTATAAGGATATAAAAATGTATACTACCTATATGTTTGTATATTCATGCATAAAATATTTCAGGAAGAAGACACAAAAAACTGATAAATGTGGCTACTTCTACAGAAGGAAACTGGATGACTGAGGGCAGAATTGTGAGGGAGAGTATTCACTTCACGTTTTTGTACTTTTAGAAGTTTATGAAAACTTCATGTCAATAAATTTTCCATTTCCCCAAAACTGAACAAAACAATTAGAGGGGGGCTGTATTAAATCTACACTGTTCCTAAATAAAACAGTATTCTCGGTTGGAGCTTAGCCAGGGTACGCAAGAAGCATCTTACTCAGAACAAAGCAACATCCTCTTCTTACTAAGGAAAACAAACTCTTCCCATGGATCAAACAGTTATAAATCAAATCAAATGAATACATTTTCAAAAATCTAATCCAAGCAGACCTTACATTCAGAATACATTCAAAGCATTAATATGGCACGTATTCACCATACCAGTCCCATCAACTTAAAGAAACATTATGGCTGCTAAAGACTGAGGCTTCTTACAATTTTAATGTATTTGTACATGAGGGGGTAAGCTATTTGCTCTACTATTTCCTATTCATTAATCGTTAAAAACACAAAGACTAAGATTTTTCAACTACCTTAGCTAAACATATAATTTTTTAAAAAACAAACTCCTTTATATAGAGAAATGAATACTGGTAGTCCCTGGATAAATTCTTCATGTCAGTGACTCACCTCTACTACCACTTGAAATTTTCCAGAATAGTTTTCTATCTTCCTCTCAAAAGCCACCAGGATTTCTTGCATAGGAGCAAGCCTTTCAGGACTGGTTTCAAGATCTTTTGGATTCCAGCTGCTGGAAAAGAAGGGCCACCATTTTTGGTCTCAGGAACTCTTTTGGAAATATTTAATACAGAGTCCATTCCTTCAGTCTCATGAAACTGGTTTTAGGGGGAGCTGTTTTCTTTTAATTGTTTTTAATATTAACCACACAATTTAAATTTTTTAATGGTGATGTGAAATTCAAGGTAGCAGTTTTCATACGACTTTTCACAATTTCTAGATATTCTCAGGTCTTGTTATGTCTGTTGCAGCATTTGCTAGTTGTTACAAATTCAGAGAATGCATTCTTTTAAGCAATGAAATGATAGACTGTCATGGTAAGATTGGAAATGTTACACATCACACTTGTGTTATTACTACTTACTATGAAATTCATACCATTTGAAGACCAGGAATAAACCATGACTTTCTTCCTAGGTGCTGAAGGCACTGAGCTCAGGAGTTATCCTGGACTCTTCCCTCTCCTGCCAGATTTTCATCTCATCCCTATTTCATGCAGGCTTCCCCCATTTATCAACCCCATTGCCACTTGAGGATGTAGCCGCCAACTGCCTAGGCTATTAGAGGAAACAAGTTCATCAGATTTATTTTCTTAAAAGAAACATCGGGTGTTACTTTTCAACTTACAGCATTTTAAGAGCTCCCTATTCTGTCCCCATCTCTACCCTTCATCACTCACAGGATCAACTCCAAACCACCAGTCCCTGACTAACTTTTACCTTCATCTCCAATGACACACACAACCACACCCAGCACTCTGGTCCCACAGAACACTATCTTACTTCTCAAACACAGCATTTTTGTCCATCTTTCTGCCTGGAAGGCCCTCTGTACACAGTAGCTTCTAGTTGATCATAAATAATTTACTATAAAAAGAGTAATGATATATTTTTAAATGTTAAAAACTTACCATATAACTAGACTGTAATATTAAAAAAAAAAAAAGGTAGCCACTACTAAGCTATTGGGTAGCTGAAGATCACCCACCATTTAGTTTAATAGAGCTAGAGCCAAAACCCAGTTCTATAGTCCCCAGCCAGTGCTTTAACTATGCCCAGTATCCTCTATTATTATATTCACACAAGCAAGGAAGAGAGTGTTACAAATCCAAAAGAGCATATGCAATGAAACTAATAATAATTTCCAATATGAACCATTCACACATGTATTCATTCAGTATACCTAACAATTTCCTACCAAATATAATACTCTATATGAGAATTTAAGCCCATGTCTTCAAATAGCTTACTATTTCTTTGGTTATAGTCTCTGAGATCTACCTAGACTCGATAGTATAGATTTCATAGAATTAAATTAATGAAACAGTTCCATTAAGAAACATCTGACAATTCTGTTCACTGCTTTGACCAAAGATTACTAGGAAGAGAAGATTACTAGGAAGAGAATTCTAAAATGTGTACCTTTGAAAAAACTATCACTAGCCTTATTAAAAGTTTAGTTTTAAAAAGTTAACAAATTAAGAGGAAGAAGAAAATATAGGGCACAATCTTGCACATTCAAATTCAACATTTATGTGACTTTTTCCAAAACGGTTTACTTTAAAATAAAATCCTCTTATTAAATGTCATAGAT
Source organism: Glis glis (assembly GCA_004027185.1). Lineage (NCBI taxonomy): Eukaryota > Metazoa > Chordata > Mammalia > Rodentia > Gliridae > Glis > Glis glis. The sequence continues at coordinate 18,689 of PVJS01002620.1, forward strand.
TATATTTTGTTACAAACTACCACATTTATTTCTTTACCTCACTTTTCACATGCATATAGTACATAAACCCAACACTGTAGGCTGTTCCATTCTCATTTAATGATCCTGGCAAGGATTCAGCATCAGTAGAACCTCAACCAACTTAAAAAGTAGGTACGTAAGGCCATGACTTAAGAAATTTTCTTAGCAATCTTCCCATACAATAAGAAAGTTTTTGACCTGGGATTTTCTTGAATATATGTGTACCAAGAATTACCTACTGAAAGCTTATTATGTTTCTGGTTTTATAGGATACTATGAAAATTTATCTGAGGGTCAACACCTTAAGAGACTAAATAATGCTCTAATAACACACACAAGACAAATGTTGAATAATGGAGTACTCCAAATTAGGTTTTTAAAATTGTATTATATTAAATATTGCTTGTCATGGGAATTCTGTAATAACAAATAAGTTTTTTTTCATTTAAAAAAAAACAAAGAAAACCACCAGATAGAGAAACTAAAAAACCATGGACAATATTTACATTAAAACCAGGTGACTGATTAAAATGCCATGAGGTAGAGACAAATCACTAGAACTGCCTGATGCCTGCAACTAATGGGGAGTCCAGTGGATCCGAGAACAGGATGGAAACTACAATGGACCAATTTGAGAAAAGCAAATGATATTGAAAAGGATTTTTACCCAAGCCAGCACCAAGTAAGTACAAAGGGTCCATTTAAGTGTGGATTTGGGGGTGGGGTGCGGAGAGTTAAGTCCCTGTGAACTTTTATAACTAACAACCAAGTCTCCCTTACAGGACAGGGTCCCACACAGAGAAGACATTCCTGGGAACTGACTAAAAATTCAGCAGGGCAAGAATATGAAGAAGAAGAAAATGTCCAAATAGTGAGAGAAGAGAACAGAGCAAGAAAGTCTCAGAAAGCAAGTGGCCTTATTTTTAAACATTATATGAAAACAATCAAAGAGAGAGGTCTATGGGGTTTAAAAAGCTATCTTGAATACCAGTTGCTTGGAAAACTAATGTCACATAAAAATGATCAAAAGAAAGAAATCAAGGTCAAATCTCATACAAAGTTATCATAAGAAAAAAAAAAGATGAGTAAAAAGCAGAATAACATCTCTACAATAAAACCACACCAGAAAAAAAGATAGCCACAAAACAGATCAAAACTGTAATCTACTAGCCGGGCGTGGTGGCACACACTTGTAATCCCAGTACTTTGGGAGGCAGAGACCGGAGCATCCGGGTTCGCGGCCAGCCTCAGCTCTCGCTCTCTCTCTCTCTCTCTCTCTCTGTCCCTCTGTCTCTCTCTCTCCCTCTTTCTCTCTCTCTCTCTCTACTTAGTGAGGCCCTCCGCAACTTCGTGAGACCCGGTTTCAAAATAAAGTATAAAAAATAGGGCCGGGGGTGTAGCGCGGAGGTAGAATGCCCCTGGGTTCAATCCCCGGTACCACACAAAAAAAACAACTGTAATCTACTAATTCAGAACCAGCAAAAAGGTGTATGATATGAAAGAACATACAGAATTGGTTAAAAGACATTTATAAGTTATGAAAGAACAACTAAATTAGAAATTAGAAACATTTAGAATTAATATGATAGAATTCAGGAAAGCATTAGAAATAAAAGAATTTTATTTCAGAAATGAATTTTTTAAATGGAACATAACAAATAAATGCAATAAATAATATCCTCAAAATGGAAAGGCAAAAGAATAAAAAATTAATGTAATTTTTTAAAGTAATGAAAAAGATTCAAAAGAAAGTGACAAATACTGACTGGAGTTATGCAATGAAGACTCAACACATGGGTAAGAAGAGTCTCTAAAGAAGAAATCTAAGATAAAGAAGCAGAATACAAAAAAAAAAAAACTGAGTTCAAAAGAGCTTCACTGAAGCCAAGTACAGTGGTACATGCCTATAATCCCAGCCGATTCAAGAGGATGAGGGAGGAGAATTGAGAATTCAAGGTCAGGGCAACTTGAAGAAACCCCATCTCAAAACAAAACAAAAAAAAAAGAAGACTCAAAAAACTTCACTGAAGAAATATATTTGAAACTACATATTGAAGGAACGCACCATGTACAGGCATTTGTTTAAAAGAAATCCAGTTAATAAGGACATAGGTAGGTTAAACTTAAAAATATTGAAGACATACTACACAAACATTAAGCAAAAGAAAGCTATAGTGGCCTCAGTATATAAAAACTGTGGTACATCTGTACAACTAGTATGCAAATTTTAGATTTTCTAGTAGGCTTAATAAAATAACAATAGGTAAAATTAATTTAATGAAATTTTAATACATCTTTTTCCTTTGCAGAACACACATGAAAAACATAACTTACCTAACTTTCATCCAGAGACTTAAAAATTAGTCTCATGAAAACTACTTTGTAATAAATTGATAATCTAATTACTCACCAACAGCTAAGGAGAAAGAATCAAAAAAATATATGCTTGGATCCTGCTTTAAATATAACAAACATGTATGACTCATGTAGAATTTAAGTTTCAACTGCCTATCAAAATTCAGGTTCTAATTCCAGGTTTTTATTTTTAAAGACGGCAGTTGTACCAAACTGGAATGTTGTGCTTCAGTAACCACACATTATTTTATTTGACAAAATTAATATGCTTTTAAATAATAAAATTTATCGTAACTTTACCTGAAATATACAGTTAATGAGAGTCAAAGAGCAGAAAACTTCTTTAATGTATTTAGCCATTTTTCTCTTGTCATATAATCCTTTACATTCTACTTTTACCATTAATGATAGGTCCAACATGACCACTAATAAAAGAAGTGCCTGTAATTTTAGTTGCTTTTTTTCTATAGAGAAATATTCCAGGTATCTATCAATCCTTTGCCTATTTTCTCTGTATTTGGCCTAAATGATTAGGAATCCAAGTTGAGTCCAAACAGTAAATCTGACTGGTGAAAACCCATGATTTTGGATTACATAGGAAAAAATTTTCTAAGAAAAATCCAAAGTTAAAATTAAGACAAGCAAGTGAATACTATGACATAGCTGTTGCTAAGTTAAGCAATAAGTTAGGAGTACCAAGTTACTTTATATTAGGTTTTCCTAGAAATAACTAGGTTATAGTTAGACTGGATACAGAAATCTATATCCATTTAGCTAGTAAACTTTCTTCCCTCATAATAGAAACATCAAAAGCATGGTCTGAGCCGGGCATGGTGGCGCACACTTGTAATCCCAGTACTTGGGAGGCTGAGACCGGAGGATCCGGGTTCACGGCCAGCCTCAGCTACTTAGTGAGGCCCTCCACAACTTAGTGAGACCCTGTTTCCAAATAAAGAATAAAAAATAGGGGTGGGGGTATAGCTCGGAGGTAGAATGCCCCTGGGTTCTATTCCCAGTACCTCAAAAAAAAAAGTACATAGTAAAAATATTTCTTTCAGATTCAGAAAGAACATCTTTCACATTTAACCTAAAAATCTTACCACATTCTTTCAAATTATCTAAGAATACGGGTTGAATTAGAAGTACTCTACCACTGAGCAATATCCCCAGCCCTTGTTATTTTTTATTTTGAAATAGGGTCTCACTAAGTTGCTGAGGCTGATCTCAGACTTACCATCCTCCTGTCTCAGTTTCCCAAAAATTGGGAGTACAGGCATGCACCACAGCACCCAGCTTTCAACATCTCCTATGAATGAAAAAGCCAGATGTGGTGGTGCGCACCTGTAATCCTAGTACTTGGGAGGCTGAGACAGGAGGATCATGGGTTCAAGGACAGGGTCAGCAATCCAGCGAGACCCTGTTTCAAAAACAAAAAATAAAAAGGGCTGGGGTGTAGCTCAGAGGTAGAATACACCTGGGTTCAACCACCAGTAAAACACACACCCACACACACACACACGAATGATAAAGGTCTCTAACAGGCAATATGAAGAAAGACCACAAATCATTGTCTTACTGGAGCTAACTACTAGCAAGAGAAAACGATATGCACAGAAAAATAATAGCTGAATCCATTAGATGCAAATGAGTTTTGCTATAGAGAAAGACAAAAGAACAAAAGTACTACAGACAAAACTGTAAAAAATCTACAGGTAAGAGGAAATGGCAGAAATGAAAAAGATAAAAATAGAGACACTAAAGAAGCAAAATAAGACACAGACTAGTAACTTGAAAAAAAGAAACTCCAAGAAGGCAATGGTTAATGTCAAGTGAATCTCGAAGACTCCAGAAGAGGATGGAGACTTGGATTTGCCATTAACAGTACTAAAGTTCTTTGAGAGGGCAAATTCAACAGAATGGTGAAAATAGAAAAGTCAGTAGAGGTCAAACTAAGGTAAAGAAATAACAAGTAAAAACCTTACTCAAGAAATTTAACTGTTACACAAAGATAAGAGCAAGCCCCTAGAAGGCAGCATCAGGCACATCACAAGTACTTAATGCTTACTGAACAAACAAGCAAAATAAACCGAGCACAGCAGATTCATGAGCTGTATGTTGGGGGAAAAGGGGTATGTGAGGGACATTTTTCTTCTGGGGAAAGGGATGCAGAAGCATGTTTCAAAGAAGAAAGGGTTTTAAATGCCCTGAAGTGATTCTTTAAAATTAGGTCATAAAGGAGAAAGGAAACCTGAGAATGAAAATAAAGGCAGAGAAAACAGTAATGACTGCCTTCCCTCAACTCCTGTCCCTAATCAAGAGAAAAAAAAGCTGGAAGCCAAAGCAGAAACATTCAGAGGCTGGATTTACAGAAGATGAGAGGGAGCAGTTTCTATTCTCTTGCTATAATGATAAAGTTGTGAAAAGGGAGGTTTAAAGATGCTTTTCTTCCAGCCCAAAATGTATGTGTGTGTGTGTGTGTGTGTGTGTGTGTGTGTGTGTGTGTGTGTGTGTGTGTGTGTTTAACTGGGAACTGAACCCAAAGGCATTCTACCTCCAAGCAATACCCCTAGACCAATTTTATTTGGAAACAGGCTCTCACTAGGTTGCTGAGAGCCTCACTAAACTGCTCAGTCCTCGAACCTGTGATCCTCCTGTCTCAGTTTCCCAAGAACTAGGATTACAAGCATCCGCCACCACGCCCAGCCCAAAATAGATATAAAACTAAAGTAAAAATGTAAAGATATGAAAAGAGGGAGTGAACATGTCTACAAATCATAGAAAGCAACTTTGATAAGGATAAGTCATATGCTTATGGAGACTGCAATTTCAAATGTAAAGTTCTCTGAGATATCGTTTGTAAATGAAGAAATTATTTATGCAGATTTGGTGATTTCAAGAAAATACTAAGTACCACATCAATAAATAACACTAGTAAACAAAGAGGCTGGAAAGGAAAGTTACTAGAATATTATAGATACATAAAGTATTAATAGTGGTCAAAATGTTATCAAGATAAATACCAAATATATGGACCATATTTTCCAATATGGACAAGGTCTTAGTAAAATGTTTCATTCAGCAGCACAAATTGCCAGTGAACTAAAACATACAAATAACATTCCTCTTTAACAAGTAAAAGGTGTTCTTCATATTTAAACCCTTCAATACAGACACTGAGAAGATTAAAATGAATAATTAAGAATTCTTAAATAATGAGGAAAAATAGGAATCAAGAACTTAGGTTAATGAATCATTATAAAATAAAAAGATAAAGCCGTGTATGGTAGTGCACACCTGTAATCACAGTACCTGGGAGGCTGAGAGAAGAGGATCCAAGTTCAAAGCCAGCCTCAGCAAACTAGCAAGACTCTTAACCTAGTAAGACCCAGATTCAAAACAAAAAATAAAACAGGAATGAGGGTGTAGCTCAGAAGTAGCATGCCTCTGGGTTCAATCCCCAGTACCACAATAAACAAGGAAACAAACAAACAAAAAATAAACAAATGCTGTAATACTTATAACAATTTAAAAATTTGGTAATTTCCAAGAATTTAAGAAGTACCTGACAATAAACTCAAAATCAAAGACCTTTAATCTGACCATGAACCACAGTAAAAGAATTTTAACATTTTTAAGGTGAATAAACTTAACTTCTATGCTAATAAAAATCAAAATAAGTTAGGCGCACGCGCACGTGTGTGTGTGTCTGTGTGTGTGTGTCTGTGTTACTTGGAATTGAACCCAGAGGCATTCTACCTCCTAGCTCCATCCCCGGATCGATTTTATTTCTTATTTGGAAACAGGGTCTCCATTAGGTTGCTGAGAGCCTCACTAAATTGCTGAGTCTGTCCTTGAACCTGCAATCCTCCAGTCTCAGCCTCCCAAGTACTAGGATTACAAGCGTGCGCCACCACACCCAGCAAGTTAGGCTTTTTGTTTTTGTTTTTTCCGGTACTGGGGACTGAACCCTCTACCTCTACTTCTGAGCTATACCCCCAGACTGTTTTATTTTTATTTTGAAACAGGGTCTTGATAAGTTGCTGAGCGTCTAAGTTCCTGAGGCTGGCCTCAAACCTGCTATCCTCTAGTCTCAACATCCCAAGTACTGGGACTACAGGACGTGTGTCACCATGCCGGCTCAAAAGTTTTGGTAGACAAATTATTTTCTTTTAAAAATAAGCATATAGTAATTCTAAAACAGCAAAGCATATAATAGATAGTCTAAACTTTTAAAAACACATACAACATATATATAAATAATTGATAAAATACAGTATAAAATATCAGTTGATAAGTAACCCCAAGGTAAAACGTTGTAAGTAGTTATATTTCACAAAATCATACCTACACACCAAAATAATAGTAATAATAATAATAAAGAACATTTTTATGTGAAAGCTTGATAGGTCTCAGAGATTAAATGTTTACATATTTAGTAATAAAAAGGGTTTTCTAAAAACAGAAGTAGCCAAAACTAAGTACCATCTTTGAAAATTAGAAACATGATTATAATGAAATGTTGGGGGTGATGGTATGGGAAGACACAGAACAGAACTAAATATAGTAAACATATTTCTCTTCTATAAATAAATACCCCCTAAGCATCTTTTATATCAAAGACCTTTTTATAACATACATAGAAATATGGAACACTAAATCACATTATTAATCATCACTTTCCCAAATCTAAATGAAGAATCACAATAATCAGGAACAGCCTCCAAAAGATAGGTATTTCAATGTATGCGAAACTAACCCAAAAGGAAGAAATCAGTGTTGTGCTTGTCCATAGGGAAGCTGACTAGAAATCTGATACAAGAGAACTTTCTAGGGTGATGGAAAATGTTGTATCTTGATCAGGGGTGTTAGTGAGATAGTACAGACATTTGCCAAGATTCATAAAACTTACTGAGATCTGTAAATTGTTATCTCTGTAATGATACTTCAATTTTTTAAAAAGGCAATAAATAGCCGGGCGTAGTGGCGCACGCTTGTAATCCCAGTACTTTGGGAGGCAGAGACCGAAGGATCCGGGTTCGCGGCCAGCCTCAGCTCTCTCGCTCTCTCTCTCCCTCCCCCCCCCTCTTTCTCTCCTTAATGAGGCCCTCCGCAACTTCATGAGACCCAGTTTCAAAATAAAGTATAAAAAATAGGGCCGGGGGCGTAACGCGGAGGTAGAATGCCCCTGCGTTCAATCCCCAGTACCGCAAAAAAAAAAGGCAATAAATAAAATGCCAAGGTATAAACAGAGTTGGATTATATGGAACATACTACCATCACAGGAAATAAGATATGCTCAGATCTGAATGAAAAGCAACTCAATAGACAAATGATATGATTATTTATCCATCTCAAAATGTCTTATCATCTAACACTATTAAAAATGCAATAATTACTCTTGGTAATTATTCTCAAAAATTCATTAATGCTCAATAATACCACATAATAGATCGATTTGTTTGTTTACTCAATAGTACATTTAGCAACTATTTCATCATAATAGATTACTAGGAAACTGAACTGCTTTAAGATCAGAGATATTCAAGGCAGAAATACTGAGGGTTTTACATAATGAACAAATGTACTAATACAACTACTAATTAACAACCTAATATTTATTGACAGTTAAGAGTGTGCCAGGTACACCAAGTGTGGTGGTACATACCTGTAATCCCAGCTACTTTGGAGGCTGAGGCAGGAGGATTACATGTTTGAAGCCAGCCTGGGTTATTTAGTGAGACCCTGTCTCAAAAAATAAAAAGGGCTGGGGATATAGCTCAGTGATAGAGCACCCCTGGGTTCAATCCCCAGTACCACAAATGAATAAAATAAAAAATTTTAAAAGGGCTGGGGGTGTAGCTCAGTGGTAGGACACCCCTGGGTTCAATCATTCAATTCCCTGAACCATAAATAAATAAGTAAACAAACAAACAAACAAACACACATACACACACATAAATGGGAGGGAGGGAGGAGCGAGTCAGCATCCTAACTGCTTTACCCATATTAACTATTTATTTATTTATTTATGGTATGGTACTGGGGATTGAGCCCAGGGGCATTCTACCTCTGTGCTACACCCCCAGCTCTACTTTATTTTTAATTTTGAAACAGGGTCTCACTATGTTGTGGAGGGCCTAAGTTGCTGAGGCCTTGAACCTGAGATCCTCCTGTCTCAGTCCCCCAAGTACTGGGATTACAAGCATGCACCACCGCTCCCAGCTACTATTCTTATTTTACAAATGAAGAAACTGAGGCACCCTGGGGTCAAGTATCCTGTGGAGGTAAGACAGGTCTACCTGGCTATTTAACTCTAGTGATAACCTTCTTAATTACTTTGTTCTACTGCCTCTCTAGAATCAGCTATCTTGAATAGTCTGGGCTGAAATAAAGATTGTGCTTTAGATCACAACAACTGCCTTCAACAATCAATTATATTTCACAATCTCAGGATGATTTTTAAATAACAACTTTGGTTTTGCTTGCCCACCACAAAAATCCTGGATGATTCATCTGTCTCTGTAATTTTTTTAAGTAAAGCTTTGTTGCTTATCACTTGATTTCTAAGTACATCCTAACCATATTTCTCATCATGGAAAACCTGGAAGAGAAGCTCTGTGGAATATGGAGCCATGCAGACCATTCTCTGGGGATAAGTACTAACCATAAAGTCTAGTATTCCAAAATAATAACTTTTATTTCAACAAGGTGACATGTGAAGACAAACATAATATTCAAATACAATTTCAAGTTATGTATTACTTAATAAATAATTGTTTTTAAAATTCTTACCTTCTTTTTGTTTTCTGCAGCACTGGTGACTGAACCCAGGCCCTCCTACATGGTAGACAAGTGCTCCACCACTGAGTTACAACCCCAACCACAAATCCTTACATTTTTAATAATACAATATCTTGCCATGTATTTATTTCACAGAGAGCCAGTAAACTGCAGCCCTCTGATTGGAAAAGTCTGCTCTAAGCTATACAGCTGCCCACTTTAAATAGTCTGTTATTCAACTCCTCTCAACAGCTTAATTGAGAAAAATATTTCCATAAAACTGAATTGCCCAGGGATTTCAAGTCTTGTCCTTGGTTTAAAATGAACCATTAAAAAGGCTATATGCTTTTGTCTGCCATGTTTTTTATCTTTAAACCCATTACAAACATCAAGTTACATTTTCAAGCTACATCTCACATTTTCTTGAAAAACTCAAGAAACAACATTATAACATCTGTTATCACATTTGCTACAAAGATATTAAAAACACTGCCTTATATGAAGTGTTCAAAAAGCTCTGCTTCTTTGATGTAACTAGTATGTTTTCTCCTCAAGGATCTTAAAAATACATAAAGGATTGTATTTCCTTTCATGCTCTCACCAGCAAAAGTTCAAAAACTAATTTAAGACAGAACTAAGAAAGTTATACTTGTATTTATAGCCTGAAGATCTCTATTCTACTAACTCCTTCTACCCTTACCTCACCCCACACAAAATTTTTGTTATTTTTCCATCCATATGTTTGGGCTCTGCTCTATGTAATCAACCAATCAGATTGAAAATATCAGGGGAAAATGTACCTATACTGAACATTTACAATACAGTATGACAACTATTTACATTATATTTGATATTATGAGTAATCTAGGGATGATTTAAATAAAGTATACAAAAGAAAGAATCTGCATACATTACATTCAAATAGGACATAATTTTATAAAAGGCACTCGATCACCCACAGATTCAGGTATCTGCCAGGGGTCCTGGAACTAATACTTTGTGGATACCAAGAGATGACCTTATATTTATCCATTTAACACTTTTAATGACTAAAAGCAATTTCAAAAAAGAATAAGAAGTAATGTACTTTCACTGTGAATTAAAAATTAAGACTAGTAAAAGAGCTGGGCGTGGTGGCGCATACTTGTAATCCCAGTACTTGGGAGGCAGAGATCGGAGGATCCGGGTTCGCGCCAGCCTCAGCACGCGCGCACGCTCTCTCTCTCTGTCTCTCTCCCTAGTGAGGCTCTCCGCAACTTCGTGAGACCCGGTTTCAAAATAAAGTATAAAAAAAATTAGGGCCGGGGGTGTGGCGCAGAGGTAGAACGCCCCAGGGTTCAATCCCCGGTACCACAAAAATAAAAACACTAGTAAAAGTAATCATTTTTACATTTGCAATCAACCTTAAGGCTTAGAAACTAAGATTTTAAGGATTTAAGACTGTCACAATAGAAAAACAGCAAATTCTTTTGTTTTGTTTTGTTTTGCGGTACAGGGGCATTCTACCTCCGTGCTACACCCCCGGCCCTATTTTTTATACTTTATTTTGAAACCGGGTCTCACGAAGTTGCGGAGGGCCTCACTAAGTAGAGAGAGAGAGAGGGACACACACACACAGAGAGAGAGAGAGAGAGAGAGAGAGAGAGAGAGAGAGAAATCAAGCTAAGGCTGGCCGCGAACCCGGATCCTCCGGTCTCCGCCTCCCAAAGTACTGGGATTACAAGCGTGCACCACCATGCCCGGCGCAAATTCTTAAAAATTACAAATGTATCTCTAACAAAGTTAAATCACTATAAACAAGCCTAAATTGGTCATAAGAACATTTGCTCACTGGACTATCTTCCATCCACTAGACTCTGTCTGAATATCAAGAACATCTCTGTATAGAAGGGAAATTCAAGTCAGCTTTCAGAATACACATGATTTTTTTCTTTATTCAAGCTCCCTCTACTGACAGGAAAAGAAAGTATGGAATTATAATAGCGAACTTCATTAACACAAGAAAAAATACTTTTTAAATACTTTGAAATCAATATTTTAGATAAACATAGATCTAAAACTGACTTTACCATAGATCCAAGAAGAAATAAACAGCTGTGAGTTAACTAGTTAACATTCACATTTTATATGTGGCATATGCCATTTTAGTATACTTCTTTTCAGTGTTAATCCTTACATGTAAGAAGGATTGGGTATTTTTAAATCATTTTAATAATTTCTTGTTAAGGTAATGTTTACCTGTATCTGTTCCGGTGTCCATTGGTCTAGGTTGACTGACTTGACCCTGGATATGTGAACCCCAAGATTTCTATGAATTCCAGCACATCTGATGCAAATAAATACACCAATATTCCAGGAAGCCCATCGGGGACCTAAGGAAAAGATACAAAGAAAAAGCAAGTATTAAAATCTAAAATACACCACAATAGTATATTAGAACATTCTGGTTACATACAATTTTTGTTTCATTTTTTGTTTGGTGGCACTGGGGATTGGAACCCAGGGGAATTCTACCTCTGAGCTAGACCGCCATCCATATTTTTTATTTTGAAACAGGGGTCTCACTAAGTTGCTGAGGCTGGTCTCGAACCTACAATCCTCCTGTCTCAGCCTCCCAAGTACTGGAATTATAGGCATGCGCCACCACATCCGGCTTGGTTGTATACAATTATAACAGAAGCTTAGAGAAACTACATGATCAAATTTTCAAATGGTACTGACAGCAGCTTGCTAAGATGACGTGTCTTGGCTTCATTGAAAGGTGATAAACTTTCCAGAACCTTAATCATTTTACTTTCTAGAAGCTTTCCCCTAAACTTAAGATTTTAAAACCAATTTATGTGGAGTTTTTTCACTGGCATTATTTGAACCAGTAGTATTATATCCTAATGTAAACTTCCTGTAAAAAGTAAGTATAATATAAACTTCCTGTAAAAAGTAAGTTCTTCTTTAAATACATAAGATATTGCTTAAAATATCAACAAATAAAATTTTTAAACATTTTAAAAATAAGCATACAGTAATTCTAGAACAGTAAAGGCATGTGATAGATGGCCTAAAAATTTAAACACACACAACACATATATAAATAACTGGTAAAAATATGGTATATAATATCAGTTGATAAGTAACCTCAAGGTGAAACTTTGTAAGTAGTTACATTTCACAAAATCACACAAACACACCAAAATAATAATTATTTTAATATAATAAAAACATTTTTATGTTATAGCTTGATGGGGTTCAAAGATTAAATGTTTCCACACTTTTTTTTTTTTTTGAGATTAGGTCTCACTTTGTTGCCTGGGTTGATTTTGACCTCACAATCTTCTTGTTTCAACATCCCCAGTAGTTGGTATTAGACATTTGAAAATAATAAAATGTAGGACCAGGGATACAGCTCAGTGGCTGAACACTTGCCTAGTATGTGCAAGGCCCTGGGTTCAATCCCAGCAATGCAAAAATAAATAAACAAACAGACAGACATCAATATCGGGAAAATAACCCAGAGAAAAATGGGCAAAAAATATGAATGAATAATTCATAGAAGAAATGTATGGCCAATAAGCATATGAAGCTATGCACAACCTCACTAGTAACAAGGGGAAATGCCCTTGAAAACTACAATGACACTACCAGGGGTGGTGGCAAATGCCTATAATCCCAGTACTTGGGAGGTTGAGACAGGAGGATTGCAGGATCAAGGATAGCCTCAGCAATTTAGAAAGACCCTCAACAACTTAGCAAGACCCTGCTTCAAAATTTAAAAAAAAAAATTGGGCTGGGGGTATAGCCTGGAGATAGGATGCCCCTAGGTTCAATTCCCAGTACAATGACTTCCATTTTTGTATACAACATAGTTTTAAATCTACTCTTTTTAAGAATGAGAACAAGGACTGCCTCAAAAAGTCTTATATCCACATGAATGAATCTCAAATAAAACACTGAGATTGCAGGTGGATATATACAATATGAAACCATTTACTTAAGTTGAAAACATGAAAAATAATAGCATAATGCATATTACTTCAAGGTATTTACCAATGTCATAAAAAATGAGGCAGGCAACTCGTGATGAAAAGAGAGTGCAATCCAGGACAAGTGCACAGTGAGATGGACAGCACTGGTTATTCTGAACTTCCAGAGCCAGGTGGTACAAACTTTTGTTTCAGTAATAAATATGCACATAGGAACTGAGGTGAGCTATAAAATGCCACTTCTTTAGTCATGGTCCAAAAACTCTGGTGAACGTTGCAGACAGACAGACAGACAGACACACACACACACACACACACACACAAACATAAGTCTTAGTGTTACTATTCTTCATACCATCAAATGTATTATTTCATAATTGTAAGTATTTTATGATTATTTTCAAATATTGCTTGTATAATTTTAAAAAGGAAAAATTATCCAGAATTTGTCAAATATTCAGAAGCTTGTACCTAACATTTTTACAAATTATTTAAGTATGAAAAAACAGCTACATAACAAAAGACATCAATAAAAATAAAGCTTTCTTAAAACTATAGGCTTCTGTTTTAAGTACATACTTTTTGTTTGTTTTTGTACTGGGGTTGGAACCAGGGCCTGGAGCACACTAGGTTAAGTGCTCTACTACTAAGCTACACCCCATGTCCCATTACTTTTTTATCTAAAAGTGAGTTACTCTACAAAACAAAATTAAAGCTAGCAATTACAAAATAGTAAAGCTAAACACATGTCCCTCCAAACCCCTTAATTACACAGGAAGTAGGTTATGTATATACAATGTATCCCTAAATATCCTGCTTTCAAATTTAAGACATGACACCATAAACTAACACACATTTGGGAATTCTATGACTACTCTAGATACAGGGGCCTCCTCCAGTTACTCTCCACTCTGTCCAATAATTTCTATCACAATTTATAACACAACTATCTGTTTAGAAGCTTACACAGAAATCTACGGCAAATAGTTTAAAATACATAAATAGCTGGAGGGTGTAATTATTTTTAGCAGTTAAATCTCGAACTATGAAAAGTTAAAGAAATGCAGTGCCTCTTAACCTCCACCATGCACACACATCATCTGGGATGTGATGAAAATGCAGGCTCTCATTCTGCAGTCCCTGGAGCTGCACCTGAGATTCTTTCTGCCTTTCTAACAAGTTCCCACTTGTGCCCATACTGCCATCCACAGATCACATTTTGAATAGCAAGGTTCTAGTTTATTCCTGACATCTTCAATTCAAGCATTCAGCATACAGTAGTCCTCCCTTAGCCATGGGAGACAGGTTCCAAGACCCCAGTGAATGACTGAAACCGCAGATAATACCAAATCCTATATATACTACATTTTTCCTATGCATAATAACTATGATAAAGTTTAATTAAAAATTAGGCACAGTAAGAGATTAACAATAACTAATAATGAAACAGAATTATAACAAAATATTATAATAAAAGTTTTGGGAATATGGTCTTTCTCACACGATATCTTACTGTACTGAACTCACCCTTCTTCTTATGATGATGTGAGATAATACTTGAAGGAAGCAATTTACAGCTTCTCTTTGGCCTATCCAAATTGCCAGTATCAATACTTGTGTGCTTTGGTGTCATTAAGTAAAAGAAGGGTTACTTGAACACAAGCATGGTGATACTACAACAGTGAATCAGAAAACTAAGAGGGCTACTACGTGACCAACAGGCAGGTCCCATATACAGCATGGATACACTGGATAAAGGGATGATTCATGTTCCAGACCGGCCAGAGCAGGATGGCATGAGATTTCATCACACTATGCAGAAGGGTGTACAATTTGAAACTTTATTTCTGGAATTTTCCATTTAATATTCTGAACCACAGTTAACTATGAATAATTGAAGAAAGTGAAACTGTTTATATGGGAGGATCTGCTTTCATATGCCAATCACTTTAAGAGATTGATAAATGTGGTGGCAATAAGAATAAAAATAAGCCAGGCGTGGTGGCGCACGCTTGTAATCCCAGTACTTTGGGAGGTGGAGACCGGAGGATCCAGGTTCGCGGCCAGCCTCAGCTCTCTCTCTCTCTCTCTCTCCCTCTCCCTGTCTCCCTGTCTCCGTCTCTCTCTCTCTCTCTACTTAGTGAGGCCCTCCGCAACTTCGTGAGACCCGGTTTCAAAATAAAGTATAAAAAATAGGGCCGGGGGTATAGCGCGGAGGTAGAACGCCCCTGGGTTCAATCCCCAGTACCGCAAAAAAAAAAAAGAATAAAAATAAACTGTGAGAGTCATCAGGAAAAAACTGACAGGACTTAATGATAGAAAATATAATAAAAAAAAGACTGCCTGCTCTGAAAAGCCATCTTTGCATTGTTCCCGGGTTCGGCTCTCCACTCGTCGCAGCCACCTCCAGCGCCGGCGCCGCGGACTCTGGCAATTTTTTCGCCAGAGTCTCTGAATTCTTGCTTTCTTCCTATCCCGCTGCTTCGGATCACAGCATGTCACACTATGTCAGACACAGACATGGACACCAGCTCCGAGATCACCACCAAGGACTTATAGGAGAAGGAAGTTATGGAGGAGGCAGAGAATGGAAAAGAGGCCCCTGCTAATGGGAATGCTAATGAGGAAAATGGGGAGGAGGCTGACAGGTAGATGAAGAAGAGGAAGTAGGTGGTGAGGAAGAGGAGGAGGAGGAAGGCGATGGTGAGGAAGAGGATAGAGATGAAGATGAGGAGGCGGAGGCAGCTATGGGCAAGAGGGTAGCTGAAGATGATGAGGATGATGATGTTGATACCAAGAAGCAGAAGACTGATGAGGATGACTAGACAGCCAAAAAGGGAAAGTTAAACTAAAAAAAGCCGCTGTGACCTATTCACCCTACACTTTTCATCTCAGAATCTAAACGTGGTCACCTTGGAGTAGAGACACTCGCCTACCCACGTGGGCAGTGCCACCCGCAGATTAACACCCACTCTCCACACCCAACCAAAACCACAATGTGAATTTGCAACAGAGGAGGAAAAAAGAACCAAAACTTCCAAGGCCCTGCTTTTTTTCTCAAAAGTACTTTTAAAAAGGAAAATTTGATTTTTATTTTTTATTTATATTTTATATTTTTGTACATATTGTTAGGGTCAGCCATTTTTAATTATCTCCAATGACCAAACCAGCCTTCGGAGTGTTCTCTATCCTACTTCTGACTTTACTTGTGGTGTGACCATGTTCATTATAATCTCAAAGGAGAAAAAAAAAAAAAAACCTTGTTAAAACAGCAAAAACAACAAAAAACAATCTTATTCCGAGCATCCAGTAACTTTTTTTGTGTATGTACTAGCTGTACTATAAGTAGTTGGTTTGTATGAGATGGTTAAAAAGGCCAAAGATAAAAGGGTTCTTTTTTTGTCTATGAAGTTGCTGTTTATTTATTTATTTTTTTGGCCTGTTTGATGTATGTGTGAAGTCATGTTGTCCAACAATAAACCAGAATTTTATTTTGCTGAGTTGTTCTAAAAAAAAAAGAAAATATAGTAAAAAAGGAGAAGGTAGAGACAAAATATCTGCAAGTTCAGTACTTGGGATTTAAAGCATATTACTTGTAAAAAGACTTAGAAAACTTTGTAGGAGATCTGTTGAATGCTTTAAATGATAGTGACACATTAAGATGAAAGTGCCCAACAAGCAATTAAGAACAGGACTAAAGTTCTACCTGGAGCATCATCTTCAAGACCATGCTTGTCACCCCAAGGAAAAAAGCATGAATAAAGCACAGTACTAATTCAGAGAGAAAAATGAAAAGCAATGCAAAATCAGAGAAAAAAGTTTTAAAGAAAAGATGGTCGATGGTGTCAGATGTTTCAGAGAAATCAAGCAGAATGAGGCTAGGAAAGAACATCTGAATTTGGTAACTGCAGTAACTGAGAGGTCATGAGTAACCTCATACAGAGTGAAAGAAACAGAATTCACCCTTATTGAATTCTATTTCCAGTCAAAATTCTCACTATTTCAGTCTACAACACCAAATTCTTTTTTGGGTGTGTGGAGGGTACTGGAGATTGAACCCAGGGGCATTTTACCTCTAGGCTATACCCCAAACATTTTTTTTTTTTTGCGGTACCGGGGATTGAACCCAGGGGCGTTCTACCTCCCCCGGCCCTATTTTTTATACTTTATTTTGAAACCGGGTCTCACGAAGTTGCGGAGGGCCTCACTAAGGAGAGAGACAGAGACAGAGAGACAGAGAGACAGAGACAGAGACAGAGAGGTGAGGCTGGCCGCGAACCCGGATCCTCCGGTCCCCGCCTCCCAAAGTACTGGGATTACAAGCGTGCGTCACCACGCCCAGCCTTTATTTTTTATTTTGAAACAAGGTCTCACTAAGTTGCTGAGGGCCTAAGTTGCTGAGGTTGGCATGGAGCCTGCAATCCTCCTGGTATAAGCCTCCCAAGTACTAGAGACACCAAACTTTTAAATACAGTTTTCTATTTTCCACTATAATGCTTTCATGACCACCTTGATCTTGGTCCTTCTTTTTTTTTTTTTTTTTTTTTTTTTGCGGTACCAGGGATTGAACCCAGGGACGTTCTACCTCCGGGCTACACCCCTGGCCCTATTTTTTATACTTTATTTTGAAACCGGGTCTCATGAAGTTGCAGAGGGCCTCACTAAGTAGAGAGACAGAGAGGGACAGGGAGAGAGAGAGAGAGAGAGCTAGCTGAGGCTGGCCGCGAACCCGGATCCTCCGGTCTCCGCCTCCCAAAGTACTGGGATTACAAGTGTGCGCCACCACGCCCGACACAATCTTGGTCCTTCTTAAACTGACTATTTTCCACAACTTCAATTTAAATAATCGAGGAGAAATAAGAACAGACTCTTTGCTTTCCCTTGAGTTCAACGGAATTATTCTGCTTGGCACTTTCCTGCATAGCATTTCCCTTGCCTAGAATGTTCTGTTAGTGATCATATACATTCTGCCCCATTTTCAAGACCTAAATAAAATACTAAATTATCCTTAAAGCTTTCCCTTATAGCTTCACTCTTCCATTCCCTTTTCTTACAAATGTCTATAGCTCATGACAGCCTTTCTCACACAATATGCCACAAATAGGTACCTACTATTTGTTTCACTTGTTATTAGTTGTGTCTTTTAAAAAGACAGCAAATTTCTCACTGGGAAAGCTCTACATGGCCTTCTGCATCACCTGTAGTAAGGAAACAGGCTATGTAATAAAAATATGATAGGTGTGATGACTTAAGTCAAATATGCAGACTCTTTGATTCCTGGAGCAACTGATCCACTGTCTTGTAAAAAAAAATAAAAAAAGGAAATAAAATAAAAAACTGTGTGGCAGAAATCGTGGTCTTTAATATCAATTTTGCCATTCTTTCTTTTGGTAATAAAGGCCTTTGGGTGTTAGCTAGAAACATAGCTGTCCAGATTAAAACACTACTATTTCTCAGCTTCCCCTACAACAAAGGACAACCACATGACCCTTTTGTTCAAGGGAAAACAGAGAAGAGGAAGACAAAATCAACTAAGATATAAAGAGGAGTTCTTCATGCAGCACCATTTAAGCAAGTGCCTCAGGAAAGGGACACACATCAAAGCAGTAAAATGAGCCCAAAGAGAAATTACCTATATCAAAATACTGTCTAGGATCAAGCATGAAACAAGGAAGAAACCCTTTCTCTTTCCCTACCACAAGCCCTTTGTTCTTTAGCCAGAAGTACTAGCTTGTCCTTCATTGCTCGTGATCAGCTATGTTAATGCACTTGGCATGTCAGTGAATAACCAAGAAAACCAAGCATGATTTTCCAAACAACAACCCATGAAAATATGTTTTCCACATTATAAACAGATAAATCACAAACTTGCAGAAGAACTTAGGGGTAGGGAATGTGGACTGGGAATGATTGCAAACAAGCATGAGGGTCTTTTTAGAGTGATGAAAATGTTCTAAAATTCTATCGGTTAAAGGCTGCAAAATTCCATTAAACTAAAAATCACCATGTACACTTAAATAGATTAATTGTATAGCATGTAAATTATACATCAATGAAAATGTTTTTAAACCTATATGCAAAACAGACTTTAAGCTAAAACACATCAGAAGAGACAAAGCAGGTCACTCCTTATTAATAAAAGGAACAATCCAACAAGAAGATATAATGATAGTAAAGATTTATGCCCCAAATGTGGGTGCACCCACTTTTGTAAAACAAACACTTTGGGACATCAGATCTCATATAGACCCAAATACAATAATATTGGGAGACTTCAACACATCACTCATACCACAAGATCGATCTCTCAGACAAAAGATGAGTAAAGACTCTTCAGACTTAATGAACACTATAAACTAAATGGACCTAGTGTATATATATACAGAATATTTCAACCAGCAACAGCTGAATACACATCCTTCTCAGCTACTCATAGAACCTTCTCCAAAACAGACCACATCCTGGGCCACAAAGCAAGCACCAGCAAATTCAAAATATATATATATATATGATATAAAATATATATAAAATAAATATATATATATATAAAATATAATTCCCTGCATCTTCTCAGATAACAACGGAATGAAAGTAGAAATCAACAACAGAAAGACCAAAAGAAATTACATAAATACATGGAAATTGAATGATATACTCTTGAATGAGGACTAGATCAGAGAAGAAACAAGGGGAGAAATAAAAAAAATTCCTGGAATTAAAAGAAACTAGAGACACGACGTACCAAAATTTATGGTACACTTTGAGGGCAGTTTTAAGAGGAAAATTTACTGCACTGAGTGCCCACATGAGAAAAACAGAAAGTCACCAAATAATCTAATGACACACCTCAAGGACCTTAAAAAAACAGGAACAGTCTAATCTCAAAGACAGTGGGGAAATCCAGAGGATCATCAGAACCTATTTTGAAAATTTATATTCCAATAAACTGGAAAACATGGAAGAAATTGACAGATGTCTAGACACATACAACCTACCTAAAATGAACCAAGAAGATATACAAATCCTAAACCAACCAATAGCAAACAAAGAGGTAGAAACAGCAATAAAAGGACTGTCATCAAAGAAAAGCCCAGGTCCAGGTGGATTTCCAGATGAATTCTACAAAACCTTTACAGAAGAACTAAACCCAATATTTCACAAGTTATTCCGTGAAATAGAAAGGGATGGACTTTCAAACTCCTATGAGGCCAATATCACCTTAATACCAAAACCAAATAAAGATACCTCAAGAAAATTACATATCGATATCATTTATGAACATAGATGCAAAAATTCTAAACAAAATACTAGCCAGGCACATTCAAAATCACATAAACCTATATGCATTAATTTAAATGTAAAGTGAAATGTCACGCATTCCTTTCTTTTATTGTGTTTTCCTTACTTTACCAGAAAGAAAGACTGGCACACGGAAGTACAGTTAGTAGGGTGAAATTGAGAAGAAACTAGTAGATGATCTTAGAATGCAGAGTCCTGGCAGACATACAGAAATGTCAGCCAAGAAGTCATGGACTCAGATGCTATCACATTAAAGAGATGATACTGAACCTAAAAGTTTAAATAGGAGTTCCATATATATTATTTCAGCAGTGGTTATTTTAAATTTCCAAATGGTTTCTTCTAGAAAATATACTCATTGCCACATTTAGTTTATAATATATGTGATTTTATCATGCAATGTTTTATTAAAAAGAAAAATGCTTATAAAATATTCGTTTTTAGAATTAAATTCAGAATACTACAGCGATACATGCACAATTCAAAATAACCAAATTATAGAACCAACCTAGGTGTCCATCAAGAGATGAATGAATAACAAAAATGTGGTATATACACCAAATGGAATTTTACTCAACCATAAGGAACAACAAAATTATATCATTTGCAGCAAAATGGATGGAACTAGAGAATATTATGCTAAGTGAGATCAGCCAGTCACAGAAAGCCAAAGGTCAATTTTTTTTCTCTCATATGGAAGCTAGAGAGAAAACAGAAAACAAGAGAAGTTAAATAACTGACGAGAGTGACTAGTAGAATAGTGGAAGGAGACAGGGGGAAGGAGATGGGGAGGGGAAATGGAAGAAATGATGAAACAGTTCAAATGATGCTGCCCATGTAAGGAAATACACTGCCAATCTCACTGTTATGTATGGGGAGGGGTGGGTAGCAGAGTAGGACCAGAGGGAAACACACCAAGACCTGTGTGCATGTTTGTATGACTTTGAACCTCACTATTATGTATAGTTACAGTGCAACAATAAAAGTATAAAATAAAATACAAAAAACCTACCTTTAGATTTTAAAAACCTAAAGGTGGGTATGACCTAGCCACCTGTGGTTATCTACATTACATTCATGTTTTCTGTAAAGTAGCATCAGTAATTCTAAAAGATAATAACATTTACAGGTAACACAGCAACCAAAGTATATGCAGTACTAGGGATTGAACCCAGTGGCATTCTACCTCCAAGCTACACTCTAGCCCTTTTTATCATTATCATTTGTTTTGCAACAGGTTCTCACTAGGTTGCTGAGGCTGTCCACTAATCTACAATCCTCTTGTTTCAGCCTCCCAAGTACTGGGAATTATAGGCCTGCACCACCATGCCTGGCTTTATTTTTACAAATTCATGACTTTAATCTCATTCTAACTGGGCCTCTGCTCCAGTGAAGGACCTTATCAAGGACCACCTAGACCCCTCGACTAGTATAGTATCCTCCTAAATAGCCTCCTGACTCCAAATAGTGCTTCTCAAACTTGTTAACCCTTCACATGAAGTCCAACTAATAAACACACACACACATACACCCACACAAATATGCATGCCTGGTTATCAATGAAATGTTTAGGTTGGAAAGACTGTATATTTACTTGTCCTGGTACCACTGAACAAGAAAAATTTTTAAAAACTGGAAAGGGAGCTTGTGGGGATGAGGTAGTAATAATAAAGCAGACTGTTTAGTCATTGCTTTTTACAAAATCTGCTCTGCAAAAATTAGCTAGTGACAATTCACATAATTTTTTCTTTCCCAGTGAATAGCACTAAAATAGATTATAGTAAAATAAACTTCTAAAATTTGCTATATTATTCTCCCAAATCCTCAAGTATTTAATCTTCTAAGAGAATATACTCAAGAAAAATGAGAATCAATTCTTAAAGCTGCCTTCCCAATCCACTGTACTTTAAAAAAGAAAAGTCCTGGTTCTATTTGAATGGTATAACTAGATATAAAATCACCTAAAAATGTGATCTGAAGATGTGTTAGAAGAGTGATGTCAGCAAGGTGGCAGAGGAGGAGGCTCCTGGCTTTTCCTCTTCCCCCAGATGCACCCAATAAGTATCTATATATAGAGGTCAGTTCCCTCAGGGGAAGCCAGAAACTACTTGAGAGACTCCTACACATGGGGCAACATCCATAACAAAATGAGTAGGAAAAGTTGAGATGCTTGTAAACAAAATCCTCCATTTACAGCACCATATATAGTTGTGAAGGGATCCTGAACTCCAGCTTCTGCTTGAAGAGTAGAAGATCGGGACTATGCATACAACACCCTAACTTTTATGATTTGGCTCTTAAATCACCTACCTCTGGAACTGACAACAACAGGGCATTCATGAGGTTTCCTGAACTGCAGAAAACAGAGAGGTGATTCTGAGTGGGCATGCAAGCACTTCCAGAAGCTGAAGACTTGAAATCAATCCTGACAGAGAGGTCTTAAATACTTAGCTCCCAGTCTCTCCCCCAAATTAGGGTTTGTCTGCATACTTTACCAGCTGCTATCTGAAGGTCAGGCTTCTAGCTAGCTACTTCTGGGAGATAATGAGAAAGATAAACAATAGCTATCCTTGGGCCCAAATGGGAGTGCAGGAACTGCCTAGCTCACTCCTGTAATAAATCCAGGCCTGCAGATTTTTCCTGGAAAGTGTGCATGCACATACTGAGTACCCCAACTTTTATAGCTCCCATCTGAGGAACTGACTCCTAAATCAGCTGTCTCTGGGAGCTGACAAGGCCCAAGTCTCCAGACCACAGAAAACAAAAATGTGGTTTATGAAAGAGTTCACCTCCTTAACTTATCCCCCCAGAATCAGAGTCTACATCTAAATTAAAGAATAAGTGTTTGCCACAGATTCTCTCCTCAGCTTAGAGCAAGCAGCTCTAAGCTTCTCCCTGAAGATAGAAGGAAGTGAAACATGCAATCAAACACCACAACCTTTCCAACTCTGTTTCAAGAGGATGGCTTCAAACTCGTCATTTTCAGGACACTGGCAGGACTTGACACACCCTAATCCCAAAGGGAACTAAGAATAAAGACTGCAGTTGGAAGAAAGACAAACATTTGAGAAGTGCATAGAATCTTGGCTAGGGTGACTGGTGAGGTCTACATCCTGTCCCGTGTGAAGACCAGTCTCACAAGATTGGGAGAGGCAGGTGTCTCACATAATGCACAGAAACACAGTGAGTCATGAACAATGAACAGGGAAGTATGACTAAATAAAAGAACAAGGTAAATCTCCAGAAACTGACCCTAATAAAATGGAGGTATATAATTAACCGAACAGAAAACGCAGAAGAATGGTCATAAAGATGCTCAACAGGTTCAGAGGAATAATACGCAAACAAAAAAAATTTCAACAAAGTGATATAAGTATTTTTAAAGTACCAAACAGAAATCAAACAACTGAGCGCAATAATTTAACTGAAAAAGTCAACAGAAGGGTTCAATAACAGACTAGATCAAAGCAGAAGAATGGACAAGCAACCTCAAAGATAAGTCACTGGAAATCATCCAATCTGAGGAAAAAAGGAAAAGTAAATAAATAAAAGTTAAGGTGGCCTAAGAGACATGTGGGAAACCATCAAGTAAAACAATAGATGCATTAGTGGAGTTTTCTAAGAAGAGAGAAAAAGGGACAAAAAACACATTTTAAAAAATAATGACCCAGGCATGGTGAAGCATACCTGCAATCCCAGTATTTGGGGGAGGCTGAGACAGGAGGATGGCAGGTTCATGGCCAGCCCCCCAGTAATTTAGTGAGGCCCTCTACAACTTAGTGAGACTGTTTCAAAACAAAAAATAGGGCTGGGGGTGTAGGTCAGAGGAAGAATGCCCCTAGGTTCAACCCCAAGTATAATAGATGATAAATGATGATGATAGATAGATAGATGATATAGATAGATAAATAGATAGATAGATAGATGATAGATAGATAGATAGATAGATAGATGGTGTAGCTTAGAGGTAGAATGCCCCTGGGCTTAAAAGGCTGAAAACTTCCCAAGCCTGGGAAGAATATACAAAAACCTAGATCCAGGAAGCCCAAAGGACCCCAAATAGGATAACTCTGAAGACTTTTATCTACGTCCCCTGGCAACCCCAAGGAAAATACCTATAAAAGTTACACAAAAGAAAAAGGAATTGAACACAGCATCACATAAAAGGAGAAAAAACAAAAGACAGCAGGAGAGTAAAAGAGTGACAAAAGAACTACAAGACAAACAGAAAACAATAAACAAAATGGCAACAGAAAATCCTTATCAATAATTATCTTAACTGTTAATGGACTTAACTCCCCAATGAAAAGGTACAGAATGGCTGAGTAGACCCAACTATATGTTGTCTAAAAATCTCACTGTAGATTCAAGAACACACATAGGCTGAAAGTGAAGCACAGATATGCATATTCCATGCAAATGGTAACCAAAAGAAAACAAAGTAGATTCTGTCAAAAACAATCTAGAGACAAAGGTCATTATATAATCAAAAAGGATCAACTCAACAAAAAGATATGACAATTGTAAACATATATGCATCCAATATCAGAGTTCCTAAGTATAATAAAAGTAAATACTGGCATATCAGACAGAAACTGATAGCAATATAATAATAGTAGGAGACTTCAATACCCATTTCGAAAATAAATAGATCATCCAGGCAGAAAATCAAACAACAAACTTGCACAATACACTTGACAGACATATATAGAACCTTTCACCCAAAAGCAGAATACACATTTTTTTCAAGTACATACAGAACATTCTCTAGCAGAGTTCACATATTAGGCCACAAGCCAAGTATTAACAAATTTAAGATAACTGAAATCATACCAAGTTATCTTTTCCAACCACAATGAAATGAAACTAGAAATCAACAACAGCCAAAAAATGAGAAAATTCACAGATAAGTATAAAACAAAATGACATAATCTTGAACAATAACAGAGTCAGAGTAAATCAAAAGGGAATTTTAAAAATATCTCAAGATGAGCTGGGCGTGGTGGTGCATGCCTGTAATCCCAGTACTTGGAAAGCTGAGACAGGAGAACCACGGATTCTAGGACAGCCTCAGCAAGTAGCAAGATTCTCAGCAGCCGGGCGTGGTGGCACACGCTTGTAATCCCAGTACTTGGGAGGCTGAGACCGGAGGATCGGGGTTCGCGGCCAGCCTCAGCAGCTACTTAGTAAGGCCTTCCACAACTTCGTGAGACCCAGTTTCAAAATAAAGCATAAAAAATAGGGCCGGGGGTGTAGCTCAGAGGTAGAATGCCCCTGGGTTCAATCCCAGGTACCGCAAAAAAAAAAAAAAAAAAGATTCTCAGCAACCTAGGGAGAAAATTTCAAAACAAAAAATAAAAAGGGCTGGGAGTGTAGCTTGGAGGCAGAATCCCCCTGGGTTCAATCCACACACACATATACCAAAAAAAAAATTCAAGATGAACAAGTCAAACATACCAAAACATACAGGACGCAGTGAAAGCAAAAGAAGAAATTTTATAGCAATAAACATATACACTGATAAAGACTCTCAAATACCCCACATAACTCTATACCTCAAGGATCTAGAAAAAGAACAGTTTAACCCAAAGTTAACCAAATGAAGGAAATAGCAATGATATCAATTTTTTTTTTTTTTTTGCGGTACTGGGAATTGAACCCAGGAGCATTCTACCTCCAAGCTACACCCCCAGCCCTATTTTTTGTTCTTTATTTTGAAACAGGGTCTCACTAAGTTGCGGAGGGCCTCACTAAATAGCTGAGGCTAGCCACGAACGAACCTGCGATCCTCCCATCTCAGTCTCCCCAAGTACTGGGATTACAAGCGTGCGCAACCACGCCCGGCTATGATAGAGAATTTTAAAGCTACAGGAAAAAATTAACCAAAATAAATAAGAATTGCTTTTTAAAAAAATAAACAAACTTGACAAACCTTTAGCTAGTCTAAAAAAAAGAGGACTTAAAATCAGAAATGAAAGAGGAGACATTACAATGGATGCCCCAAAAACAAAAAGGATCATAAAGGACTATTTTGATTTGTGGTTGGTGGTGGTACTGGGGGTTGAACCCAGAGGCATTCTACCTCTGAGCTACACCTACAGCCCTATTTTATTTTTTATTTTGAAACAGGGTCTCACTAAGTTGCTGAGACTGACCTTGAACCTGTAATCCTCCTGCCTTAGCTTCCCAAGTACTGAGATTACAGGCATGCACCACTTTACCCAGCTTATCAATTGATATATGCCAACAAATTGGATAACCTAAAGGAAATGAGTAAATTACCAGAAACATCAAACCAGCTGAGACCAAATCAAGAATAAATAGAATGCCTCAGCAAACCAAGTACCAACAAAGAGATTTTAAGAACTAATAACCTCCCAACTGAGTGTGGTGGTGCACACCTATAACCCCAGCTATTCAGGAGGCTCAGCAAGAAGATCCCAAGTTAAAGGCCAGCTTGGGCAACTTAGTGAGACTCTGTCTCAAAAATGAAATAAGGGCGTGCGGTATAGCTCCAGTGGTAGAGCTTTTGCCTAGCATAAGCAAGGCCCTGGCTTCAATCCCCAGTACTGCAAAAGAAAAGAAAAAGAAACCTCCCATATTACAACAAAAACAAAACCCACACTGCTTCATAGGTGAACTCTATCAATCATTCCAAGAATTAATATCAATCCTTCTAAACTCTTCCATAAAGTAGAAGTAGAAAGAATATTTCCAAACTCATTTTATGAGGCCAATACCAGCCTGAAACGAAAGTAACACAAAAAAAAAGCAAACTAAAGGCCAATATCTTTGATGAACACAGATGCAAAACTCAATAAAATACTAGCAAACCAAAAACCAAGTGGGATTTATCTGTGGGATGCAAGGTTGGTTTAACATACACAAACCAATGATACACTACATTAATAGAATGATGAAAACTATAAGATCATCTCAATATATGCTGGGGGAAAAAAGGCTTTGACAAAGTTCAATACCTTTCCACGATAAAATCTTTCAACACAACAGTCACAGAAGAAAATTTCCCACAAAAATAAAAGCCTTTCATGAAAACTCCCACAGAAAACATAATCTAAAGGGGGAAACTTTATAATCAACCTGGGGGGAAAAGCTTTTCCTCTAAAATCTGGTACAAGGAAAGGATGCCCACTCTTGCCGTTTCTATTCATCATGGTCCTGGAAATACTAGCTAGTGAGGAACAGGGAAAATAAAAGGAATCCAAATCAGATAAGAAACAGTAAAAGTACCCTTGTTTGCAGATGGCATGATCCTCTATGTAGAAAACCCTACAGATTCCAATAAAAAACCTTTCAGACCCAGTAAAGGAGTTGAGGAAAGTAGAATACAAAATAAACATACAAAAACCAGTTGCATTTTTACACCAGTAAGGATCTATCTGAAAAATAAATGAAAAAAACAATGCCATTTACCAGAGTATCAAAAAGAATAAAACACTTAGGAATAAATTTAATCAAGGAATAAAAAATTGGGGCATTGAAAACTATAAACACTGAAGAAAAAGCTGAAGACACAAATGGAAAGATATTCCATGCTCATGGATTGGAAAAATTATACTGTTAAAACGCCCATACTTCCCAATGTAATATACAGATTCATGCAATTCCAATGGCATTTTTCACAGAAATGGAAAATGAAATATGTGTGGAACTACAAAAGACCCTAAATAGCCAAAATAATACTGAGAAAGAAAAACAAGGTTGGAGGCACTGCAATCTTTAATTTCAAATTATATTACAAAGCTGCAGAAATCAAATATGGTTCTCTCTCTCTCTCTCTCTCTCTCTCACACACACACACACACACACATACACATACAAAGACACACAAATCAATGGAACACAATGGACAGCAGAGAGCCTAGAAATAAATGCATGAGGTCAACTAATTTTTGAAGAGCTTGCCAAGAAGACACAAGTGGGAAAGCATAGTCTCTCCATATTGAGAAAACTGGAAATCCACATGCAAAAACTAAAAAAAAAAAAAAAAATCTGAACCTTTATCTGCAATAATCAACTTGAAGACCTGAAACTACAAAACACCTAGAAAAAATACTTCTTGCAACTGGCCTTGGTTTTTTTTTTAAATATTACACCACAAACTCAGGCAACAAAAGCAAAAATAAGGGGGATTACATCAAACTAAAAAGCTTCTGCACAGCAAAAGAAACAATCAACAAAATGAAAAGGCAGCCTATAGATTGAGAGAAAATATTTGCAAACCATACATCTGGTAAAAAGGCAACATCCAAAATACATAAAGAACTCACACAACACCAGCAGAAAAACAACTTGTTCTAAAATTGGCCAAAGGACCTGAATACGCATTTTTCCAGAAGACACAAAAATGACCAATACATCTATGTAAAGATGCACAATATCACTATTCATCAGGGAGATGCAAATTAAAGCCACAATTATATCACCTCACAGCTGATAAAATGGCTATTATCAAAAAGACAAGAAATAAGCCGGGCGTGGTGGCGCACGCTGCTTGTAATCCCAGTACTTTGGGAGGCGGAGACCAGAGGATCCGGGTTCGCGGCCAGCCTCAGCTCGCGCATGTCTCTCTCTCTCTGTCTCTCTCTCTCTCTGTCTCTCTGTCTCTCTCTCTCTCCCTGTCTATCTCTCTCTCTATTTAGTGAGGCCCTCCACAACTTCGTGAGACCCAGTCTCAAAATAAAGTATAAAAAATAGGGCCGGGGGCATAGCGCGGAGGTAGAACACCCCTGCGTTCAATCCCCGGTACCGCAAAACAAGAAATAATAAATGTTATTGAAGGGAGAGAAAGGATTCCTTATACAGTTGGTGAGAATGTAAATTGGTACATCTATTATGGAAAACAGCATGGAGGATCTCAGAAAATTAAAAATATGACCCAGCAATACAACCCAGCAATGCTTCTACTGCATATATGAAGTAAAACGACATTGAAAACTCAAACATAGCTGTACTTCCATGTTCACTGCACCATTTTTTACAGTAATCAAGATTTGCAAATAAGTATCTGTCCATCAATGGATGAATAAAGAAACTGTGGTACACAAATACAATAGGGGATACTGCCATTTGAGACAACATGGATGAATCTGAAGGGCGTTACATTAAGTGAAATAAGCCATATAAGTGTGCCAGGCATGATGGCACACTCGTGTAATCCCAGTACTTGAGAGGCTGAAACAGGAGGACTGCAGATTCAAGATCAGCCTTGGCAATTTAGTGAGATCCTGTTTCAAGATAAAAAATAAAAATCGGGCTGGGGATGCAGCTCAGAGGTAGAGTGCCCCTGGGTTCATACCAATGCTCCAGTACCATAAAAATAAAATTTAAATGCAAAATAAAATAAAAATAAATTTTAAAACTGTCACATTAATACATCTTTAATGTTAGGTAACAAATCTCTATTTTTCAAACTTTTTAAAATGCCAGAATAGTTCATTGTTAAAGTAACTGCTTCATTTTCATTTCATTTCATTTCATTCACCATGGCAAAAGTAAGGATCAAATTAAGACCATACTCTCAATAGCTTTCAGAACTGATTTTCAACACAATTTTGCCTATCATTCCTTTTAACTTTGTAAAAGAAAGTTTAAATGAAAATGTAAAATTTTTACTTAGTATTATTGACGTGAGTTCAGCAACCTTTGTTATCAAAACAATAAATCACTCTGTCATAGGTAATTTCATGAAAATTCTAAAGACTGGCTCTATCTGGACACATTTGGAGAGAAAGTATGTTTATTTTGATAAACTGAAATTAAGCTCAAATATTCCATGTTTAGATGATAAAAATGACAAAAATGCCACAAATCCAAATTTCAATGTGAAATAACAAATAGTTATTTAATCTAATAGTATCGAAACTGACATAAAAGAAATCATTAATGTCAAAAGCAGCTGATAAACAAAAATTAACTATTGGTAAGATAACAGGATAAGACAAAAGGAAAAACAAAAAATATCTAGCAAAACACAAAACAGCTAGCTGGACACAGTGTCACATGTCTGTAATCCCAATCTTGAGAGGCAAAGACAGGAGGATTGCAAATTTGAGGCCAGTGCACAGTAATTCAGCGAGACCCTGTTTCAAAATAAAAAATAAAATAGGATTGGGGGTATAATTTAGAGGTAGAATGCCCCTGAGCTTAATTCCCAGTACCACAAAAACAAATACAAAACAGCTATCATCTTAATACTAAATTTTATTCTATTATTATCCTAACTCCACATGATTAAATTCCAGAAGGCATATTGAACATTGGTGTATTTAAAATACCCTGGGGCTACACATTAGCAACTCATTTATTTTGCTTTTATTGTTGTCCTAAATTCTAAATATCATTATCATCTGAGTACATTCCTATGCCAATAGTAATACCCATAACATAAAAATAATTCAGAGAATGGTATACACATCTTAAACTGGATTAATAGTGGGCGCCCTCTGGTGGTACAACAAAAGTTTTAAATTATTTCCATTTGTTTAAAGGTGTTTATTTACTAAGTACAAATAGGATTACACAACTTTTCAACTTTTTTAATTATGAAAATATCTCATGTACAGAAAAGCAAAGAGAAAAACTGCCAATACATTAAACCAAAAATATGAACCCACTTTAACTCTTTAACGTCTATTTTAAATATACCCTACAGTGGTTTATCAGATCATTAGCTGAGCAGCCAGATAAAAGTATCTCTAAACAATATTCTAATATGATGTAGCTGGCCTGCATGAACTCATGAGGAAAGGTTAATTCAAAGATGCATTACCAGCCAGGTATGTGGTACACACTTTTAATCCCAATACTTGGGAGGCTGAGACAGAAGGCTCACAGGTTTCGCAGATAGCCTGAGCAACTTATAGTAAGGCCCTCCGCAACTTAGTGAGACCTTGTTTCAAAATAAAAAACAAAAATTAGGGCCGGGGGTGTAGCTTAGAAGTAGAATGCCCCTGGGTTCAAGCCCCAGTACAAAAGAGAGAGAGAGTGAGAGAGAGAGAGAGAGAGAGAGAGAGATGCATTACCAACAGGGCATTGTGGTGCATGCCTGTAATCCCAGTACTTGGGAGGCTGAGACAGGAAGATCACCAATTCGAAGACAGCCTCAAGCAACTTAGTGAGGCTCTCAGCAACTTATACCCTGTTTCAAAATAAAACAGGGTTGGGAGTATAACTCAGATGTAGAATGCCCCTGGGTTCAATCCCCAGTACCACACACACACACACACACACAAGAATGCCCCTGGGTTCAATCCCCAGTACCACACACACACACACACACACACACGAAGGCATTATCAGTAAACATTATCTTCATTAAAATCAAGGAATTAGTTCACTAGTTTTAATTTAAAATGAAAATCTACTTGGAAAAAGAGTTTTTTTAGTGCAAAGCTTAATTTTTGTTTTGCCAGAATGCAAGTAGATACTTACAATAAAGCAAACACAAGAATCAAAGTGCAATAAAGAAGATAAAAATGGGTTACAAGTGCAGAGTCAGGAAGTGAATATCAAAGTTTTTCCAAATGCAGATAATGCCTCATTATATGTCATATCTATTATGCAATAAACATAACAGCACAAAACAGTACAACATTATGGTCAGAGTAAATATTACAAGAAATATTTCTTCTATTCATATATATGAATGTATATAAGTATGTATTGAGTCAACACATAAAATGTTTTTCTCTTCAAGATCTCTGAGAGAGAAAAAAACGTGTGAGAACACCATAGACTCCATTACTTCACTGTTATGTGAGTTTGTATGTATTTCCTAAGTCTTAGTTTCCTTTTCTGTGAAATAGTGCTAAAAATAAAAACGACAATAATGGATGTGTAAAGTATTAAATGAAATAATGTACATAAAACAGTATCTAACACATGGTAAGCTCTTGATAGGTAATAATTTTAATTAATATATATCCTAATTAAACATGGTAACTATCACCCTCTGGAGACTGAATTAATAGTTGATTGCTTCATTTTAGTTCTTAAGATCATTTAGATCACATAAAAACAAAATCAAAGCAATAAACCTCAACAATAAATGTTTCTTAGAGAAATAAAAATAAGACCCAACTTTGTCTCAAAATCTTTACACAGAACAAAGCTGAGATCTTAACAGAATGAGTGTGGTGCCTCTTTTCCTTGTGGTGTTTTTAATCCCATTATCCAAAACCCTCTCCTAATCAAATGCCATTCTGCCATATTCAGTCCTTCACTCCCTGATAGAAATGCCAAACTGCCATATTTCACATAATCATAATGAACCTTGAACTCATGAAGTAGTTAGCCACTGAAGGCAGCACAAGAGTTCTTCTACAAAGACCAGGATTTGAGTCATCAGACACTGTTTACATTAACTATAAACAAACTGTATGGCCTCTCTAAATCTCAGTTTCCACAACTAAAAAATGGGGAGAATCTACCTGTACCTTGTAAGGTTCCTTGAGATTAAGGGGTATGAAATATATAAGCACCTAGCACAAAGTAAGAACACTATATATGTCAACAACCCCTACTTTTACTGACAAAATCATCCTGTCACTCTTTTATGAGATTATTTTATGAGATTAAATATAAGCAATTTACATTTAACATAAGTAAGCCAAAAGGAAGATAAAATAGAAACTTTATACAATCTGGTGATAATTACTATTAATTACATTTTAGTGTGCTGTCTTACAGAATATTAATAGAAATGTATGTGTACCACATATAATATACACAGCAGATTACACTGTACTCTTTTACTCTTTATGTAACTTTTTATGTCAAGAAATAAATCTCCAATATCAGTTTTAATTATAGAAACACATTTTGTTATATGTATATGCTAAAATTTACTCCAGCCCTTACTGTCAATAACTAGTTTGTTTTCCAGTCTTTAAAGAATGATGAAACATCCTATGGTTAAATCTTGCCATAATCCAATATCATTTAAACCCTACAAAAACTACCACTTCTATAACAGTATAATTTGTTGATGTTTTCAAAGGTTTGCAATTTCTTTTTCACTTTCTTTATGTTTTTACTGGTGCATTATAATTATACATGTTAGTGGGATTCACTGTGACATATTCGTACATGCAAGTAATTGAACATGGTCAATTTCATTTCCCAGTTCTGCACATTTCCTGCCCTTCTCCCTCCACCGATCTCCTTTCTCTAGTCTACTAGTCTCCCTTACTTTAAAGTATGAGAATGTTCTCTTCTTGCAGCATATTCAATTGTGTGCAGTTGTATGTGTTAAAAAAGTCTTATTCTGATCTGAAAATGGTTATAGTTCAAAGAAGGATAAAATTATAATGAGCTGAAGTAACTGGAGACAACCTCATTCAAAGGCAGTTTCATGCATGCAGTATAACTTTGAACTGAGCCTAGATTGCTTAAAACTAGGGATGAACAGAAAATCTTAAAAGCAACTAGAAGAAAAACACATTGTATAAAGGAACAAATATAATGATGACAGATTTCTCATTAAAAACAATGCAAGGTGCCAGACAATGGAACATATTAAAAACACCAAAAGTAAAACAGTGCCAACATAGAACTACTGACCATGTGTTATGGTTTGGACCTTAAATGTTCTTCAGCTCATGTGCTAAAGGATTTGCTGCCAGTCTGTGGCACTATTGGGAGATGGTAAAACCTAGTGGAAGGAAGGGGCATAGTATCAGGAAGCTAAGGAGCATCCTTGAAGGTACCCTGGACCATTCCCCCCCTTTTTTTTTCTGCTTCCCAGCCACCATGAGATAAACATGTTTTCCTCTGCCATGATAAACTGCCTCACCACAGGTCCAGAAACAACAAAGAAAATCAACCGTGGACTGAAACCTCTGAAACTGTGAACCAAAATAAACCTTGTCATCTTTACAAGTTATTTATCTTGTGTATTTTATCATAGCGACAAAAAGCTGATCAACACACTATGCCAAAATACCTTTCAAAATCAAAGGCAAAATAAAGATTAGGACAGAAATGAATGAAACAGAAACAGGAAAACAACAAAGAAACTCAATGAGAATAAAAGCTGATTATTTAAGAAAATCAATAAAACTGATAAGCCTCTAGTCAGACTGATTAAGAAAGAGAGAAAATAGAAATTACCAATATCAGGAATTGGAAATGTGACATCATTACGGATGCTACAGACATCAGAAAAATAATAAGGAAATATTACAAACAACTTTATACTAGTAAGTGTACCAATCCCATAAAAGACACAAATGAGCTTGCTCCAGGAGGAAAAGGTAACTTGAATACCCAGTATCTACTAAAGAAGTTAAATATGTAATTTAAAGCTTTCAGTAAGCAAACAAATAAAAACTCCAGGCTCAGATCACATTATTGGAGAAATCTACCAAACAAGGAATAACATCAATTCTATACCAATTGTTCAGGAAACTGAAGGAAAAGGGAGAAAAGGAAGTATTTCCTAATTCATTCTATGAAGCCAACATTACTCTGATAGCAAACTAGACCTTTGGTTTGTCACAAGAAATGAAACTTAAAGATCAAAACGCTGCATAAAAACTTGCAGAATTTTTTACAAAATTATAGCAAATAAAATATAAGAATTTATTTTTTAGAAAAAAGAATACATCATGGACAAATATAGTTTGTCCTGGGAATGCAAAGGTTATTTAATGTGTAAATATTAATATAATTTGGCCAGGCATAGTGATGCATGCCTGTAATCCCAGTAGGTGGGAGACTGAGACAAGAGAATCACAGGTTTGAGGCCAGCGCAGGGTAATTTAGTGAGAACCTGTTTCAAAATGTAATTACAAGCATGACTCACCACACCTGGCTCAATAAAATCTTAATTATCTTAAATCCTATCAAAAAGATCCCCTCAGATAACTGGAGTTACTTAAAGATGGCGGAATAAAGGTGCTCCAAGTCTCGGAACACAACCATCGGGAAGACGGCTTCTTGACAAGGAAAAAAAAGCAGTCAAAAATCAACAAAAAAACGACAGTTGAAATGCAGCATAATCGAAAACAGCAGAGAGAGCAGAGGACTGTAGAGAGCTCCATGCGCCTCACCTGGTGAGGGGAGAGCAGCAGCAGCGGTGCCATCGTGGCCAGGCTGCGCCGGCATCGCGGCTCCCAGAGACCTCCAGCAAAGTAGCAGATTCTTGTGAAACCAGAGACTACAGACGATCATCAAAAGCAGTCGACCTTTCTCTCCACACTCGATAAAGTCCCAACTACCCAGACGACCAAGCTAGATCCTGCAGCTGCAGCTGAACTCATTTCTGCCTGCAGGGACCCCAAAAGCACTCATCAAGACTGTGAGTTAAAAAGCTGTCCCAGTGGGAGACCACCGTGCGCAGCCACAGGGACTTGTGGGACAATGAACAACTCGCCATGTCTGTGACTTTGCAAATCACCCCTGTGGAGGTGGGGATGGGGGCTACAGTCAGACACAACAGAACCATGAATTAGTAGACAGTCCATAGGGGCACTCGGGCAGAAGGGTCCTAGAGTCACAGTTCACCATGCCCTTGCAGGGTCTCCAGCGATCACCACAGGACAGCCAGCCACGGTATCTGTGAGGGTGAAATAACTTAGCCTAGAGAGCTGCAGGCTCAGAAAGCTATAAACTCGCACCTGGCTGTATTTGGGTGCTTCAAGCACCAAGGTCGGAGGCCAACAAGGGTTCACATGATAGCACCCGCTCAAAGCAGCAGTGGTGTCCCTGGGGATAAATAACTAAACCACCCAAGCCCCCAGCTTAGAACTATACAATCTCTTCCTACCAGAGCGTGGGTCGTGAAAGCAGGGAGGCCTGAGACCAGGAGCTGGCAAGGTTTCACATGATCACAACAGCAGTCTGGGAACTCAACACTCTCTCCACCAGCAGAGTTTAAGCCTGGGATGCATGAATACCAGTGACTGACAGGGCTCCACGTGATCCTAACTAGCAGATCGGGGTGGTGTTCCAGGGGCCATCAAAGCTCAGCGAGCCGGGCCACAAGCTCAGAACATAGCAATTGCTGGCCTTGCTGAGCCTAACCACACTGGCCACAGAGGCCGGAGGTCAGCGCTCTGGAGTTGCATGGGCTCACAATCAGCAGAGCAGCGACTGTGTCTATGGGGCATTAAATCCCAACCAGTAGGCCGCAGGCTCTGAACAGAACATCATAGTCTCTGGCCCTACAGAGTTTGGGCCTGGAGAGCATGGTGGCCTGCAACCAACCAGACTCCTGTTTGCTTGCACTAAGAACTATAACAAGTTAAAGAGGCTCGGAGGGGAAAAACTAAAAAGTTTGATTATATGAGACAGATTGGTAGAGGCAAATATATACCCACAGGATAGACCTTATTATAAAGGGATAATAAATAGACACAGGATTTGCACACAAAAAGGAAGATGCCAAGAAAACAGAAATACAAACCTGAGAACTGTGAAAATATGAGAATGAAGAACAAGTAAACAATAAACTCCCGCAACTCAACAAGGGAGATCACCAATACTCATCTTTGGGAAATGCCACAAGGAGAATTCCGAATTTTGATCTTAACTATGATGAAAGACCTCAAAAAAAGTGTACAGGAAACGAAAGAACATATCAATAGAGAAATTGAGGCCCTAAGAAACAAACAAAAAGAGGCTTTGAGCAAAATGAAGGAGTCCATAAATGAATTAAAGACCACAACAGAAACCACCTCTGGCAGGCTAGACCACATGGAAAACAGAGTATCACTCTTGAAAGACAGTTCATTCAAAACTGAAAACAGAGTCAACAATATAGACAATACAACAACACGAACTGAACATCCAACAAATATGGCATAATATGAAATGCCTTAACTTATGCAAAATAGGCACTGAAGAAGGCCTAGAAGCACAAAACAAGAGTATCAGAAACCTCTTCAGAGATATAGTTTGAGAATTTCTCAAACATAGAAAGAGCTTGGACATCCACATACAGGAGAAATTCAGAACACCATCAAGACAAGATTAAAGAAGGCCTTCCCCACACCATGTAATAATCAAAATGACCAAAATAGAAACCAAGGAAAGAATCTTAAAAGCAGCAAGAACAAAAGAATGAGTGACATTCGGGGGCAAAACAATAAAAATCACTCCAGACTTCTCAACCCAAGTCATGAAAGCCAGGAGGGACTGATGTGATGTACTCCAGACCCTAAAAGAAAATAACTTCCAACAAAGACTGCTATATCCAGCAAAAATATTCAAAACTGATGGAGAAATAAAAACATTCCAAGACAAGCAGAAATGAAATGAATTCATGACTACCAAGCCAGCACTAGAGAAAACACTTAAAGAAATAAAACACAAAGAAGAAAAAAGAAGCAAATACCAGAACCAGAGAAGGGACGAACTCTACCAGATGGGGAACTAAGAAAAGGAGAAACAACATTACATCAAACAGAAAATAGAACTCAAAATGACAGGAAACAAAAATCATATCTCAATAATAACACTGAATGTCAAAGGTCTTAGCTCCCCAATTAAAAGACAGACTGGCAATGTGGATTAAAGAACACAATCCAAGCCGGGCATGGTGGCACACACTTGTAATCCCAGTACTTGGGAGGCTGAGACAGGAGGACAGCAGGTTTGCGGCCAGCCTCAGCTACTTAGTGAGGCTATCTGCAACCTAGAACC
The DNA here is from genome assembly GCA_004027185.1 of Glis glis. Taxonomy (NCBI): domain Eukaryota; kingdom Metazoa; phylum Chordata; class Mammalia; order Rodentia; family Gliridae; genus Glis; species Glis glis. Next base: position 56,788 of record PVJS01002620.1, read on the forward strand.
TGTTTCAAAATAAAGAATAAAAAATAGGGCTGGGGATTTAGCTCAGAGGGGGAATGCCCTTGGGTTCCATCCCTACTACCAAAAACAAAAACAAAAACACAATCCAACTATATGCTGCTTGCAAGAAACCCACCTTACAGCCAAAGATCTCCATATGCTAAATATGAAAGAATGAAAAAAGATACACCATGTAAATGGAGACCGAAAACAAGCAGGGGTAGCAACACTCATATCCAACAAAACCGATTTGAAGCTAAAACACATCAGAAGAGACAAAGCAGCTTACTTCTTATTAATAAAAGGAATAATCCAACAAGAAGATATAATAATAGTAAACATTTATGCCCCAAATGTGGGTGCACCTACTTTTGTAAAACAAACGCTTCAGGACATCAGGTCTCAAATAGACCCAAATAAATAATATTGGCAGACTTCAACACATCACTCACACCACTAGATCAATCTTCAGGTAAAAGATGAGTAAAGACTCTTCAGACCTAAAGACCACTGTAAACCAAATGAACCTAAGAGACACATACAGAATATTTCAACCAAAACCACGTGAATACACATTCTTCTCAGCTGCTCGTGGAACCTTCTTCAAAATAGACCACATCCTGGGCCACAATGAAAATACCAGCAAATTCAACAAATGTAATATTATTCCCTGCATCTTCTCAGATCACAATGAAATGAAAGTAGAAATCAGTAACAGGAGCCGGGCATGGTGGCGCACGCTTGTAATCCCAGTACTTTGGGAGGCGGAGACCAGAGGATCCGGGTTCGCGGCCAGCCTCAGCTCTCTCTCTCTCTCTCTCTCTCTCTCTCTCTACCTAGTGAGGCCCTCCACAACTTCGTGAGACCCGGTTTCAAAATAAAGTATAAAAATAGGGCCGGGGGTATAGTGCAGAGGTAGAACACCCCTGGGTTCAATCCCCGGTACTGCAAAAATAAAAGAAATCAGTAACAGGAAAACCAAAAGATTACATAAATACATGGAGACTGAATGATATATTCTTGAATGAGAACAGGATCACAGAAGAAATAAGCGGAGAAACAAAAAAATTCCTGGAATTAAATGAAAATAGAGACAGGACGTATCGAAATCTATGGTACACTTTGAGGGCAGTTTTAAGAGGAAAATTTATAGAACCAAGTGCCCACATGAGAAAAACAGAAAGTCACCAAATAAACAACCTAATGAAAACACCTCAATGACCTAGAAAAACAGCATCAGTTGAAGCCCAACACCAGTAGAAGGCAGGAGATAACTAAAATCAGAGCAGAAATCAATGAAATAGAGAATAAAAAAATACAAAGGATGAACAAAACAAGAAGTTGGTTCTTTGAAAAGATTAACAAGATTGACAAACCACTACCTAACCTAACCAAAAGGAGAGAATCAACCCAAATTACTAAAATCAGAAATGAAAAAGTAGACATCTCCACAGTGGAGAAATTCAGAGGATCATCAGAAACTATTTTGAAACTTATATCCCAATAAACTGGAAAACATGGAAGAAATCAACAGATTTCTAGACAAATACAACCTACCAAAATTGAACCAAGAAGAGATACAAATTCTAAACTGAACAATAGCAAGCAAAGAGATAGAAACAGCAATAAAAAGCCTGTCATCAAAGAAAAGTCCAGGTCCAGACAGATTTCCAGTTGAATTCTACAAAACCTTTAAAGAAGAACTAAACCCAATACTTCACAAGTTATCCCATGAAATAGAAAGAGATGGAATTCTTGCAAACTCCTTCTATGAGGCCAGTATCACCTTATTACCAAAACCAAATAAAGATCCCTCATGAAAAAAAAATTACAGACCATTATCATTGATGAAAATCGACAAAAAAATTCTAAACAAAGTACTAGCCATACACATTCAAAACCACCTCAAGAAAACTGTACACCATGAACAAGTTGGTTTCATCCCAGGAATGCAAGGCTGGTTCAACATACGCAAATCAATACATGTTATTCACCACATAAATAGAACTAAGGACAAAAATCACATGATCATCTCAATAGACTATGAAAAAGCATTTGACAAAATCCAACACCCATTCATGTTAAAAACACTGCAGAAAATCAGAATAGAAGGAAAGTACTTCAACATCATTAAGGCAATATACAATAAACCCAAAGTCAACATCATATTCAATGGGGAAAAACTGCGGGAATTCCCTTTAAAAATCACGAACAAGACAAAGATGTCCACTATCACCGCTTCCTTTTTTTTTTTTTTTTTTTTTTTTGCGGTACGGGGATTGAACGCAGGGGTGTTCTACCTCCGCACTACGCCCCCGGCCCTTTTTTTATACTTTATTTTGAAACCAGGTCTCACGAAGTTGCAGAGGGCCTCACTAAGTAGAGAGAGAGAGAAAGACAGAGAGAGAGAGAGAGAGAGAGAGAGAGCTGAGGCTGGCCGCAAACCCGGATCCTCCGGTCTCCGCCTCCCAAAGTACTGGGATTACAAGCGTGCGCCATCACGCCAAGCTTCACCGCTTCTTTTCAATACAGTCCTTGAGACTCTTGCCGGAGCAATAAGATAAGAGAAGGAAATCAAAGGAATTCAAAAAGGCAAAAAAGAATTAAAATTATCTTGGCTGGGCATGGTGGTACACGCTTGTAATCCCAGTACTTGGGAGGCTGAGACAGGAGGTTCACAGGTTCCCAGTCAGCCTCAACTACTTAGCGAGGCCCTCCGCAACTTAGTGAGACCCTGTTTCAAAATAAAGAATAAAAATAGGGCTGGGGGTGTACCTCAGAGGTAGACTGCCCCTGGGTTCAATCCCCAGTACTCGAAAAAAAAAAAATTTATCTCTATTTGCAGATGACATGATCCTATATTTAGAAGACCAAGCCAGGCATGGTGGTGCACACTTGTAAGCCCAGTACTTTGGGAGGTGGAGACCAGAGGATCTGGGTTCGCGGCCAGCCTCAGCTCTCCCGCTCTCTCTCTCCGTCTGTCTGTCTCTCTCTCTCTCTCTCTCTCTCTCTCTCTCTCTCCTTAGTGAGGCCCTCCGCAACTTCGTGAGACCCAGTTTCAAAATAAAGTATAAAAAATAGGGCCAGGGGCATAGCGCGGAGGTAGAACGCCCCTGAGTTCAATCTCCGGTACTGCAAAAAAAAAAAAAAGAAGACCAAAAAAATGCAACCAAAATGCTACTAGAGCAGATTAACTAATTCAGCAAAGTAGCAGGATACAAAATCAACCTAAAAAAAAATCAGTAGCTTCTCTGTATGCCAACCATGAGAAAGAAATCCAGAAAACAATTGCATTCACAATAACTTCAAAACCAGTAAGATACCTAGGAATAAACCTAACCGAGGTAAAAGACCTACAATGAAAATTATAAAACACTAAAGAAATTGAAGATCTTAAAAAATGGAAATAATCTCCATTGCTTTTGGATACGCAGAATAAATATTGACAAAATGACCATTCTATCAAACTGATCTACAAAGTCAATGCAATCCCTATCAAAATACCAAGGTCATTCTTCACAGACCTAGAAAAATCAGTCATAAATTTCATATGGAGAAACAAAAGACCCAGAATAGCCAAAGCGATTCTCAGCAATAAGAACCATGCAGGAGGCATCACAATTCCTGACTTCAAATTGTACTACAGAGCTATAGTAATAAAAACAGCATGGTATTGGCACAAAAACAGACACACAGACCAATGAAACAGAAGATACAGAAACCATTCCACACACTTATAGCCAACTGATTTTCAACAAAGGGGCCAGACACATACACTGGAGAAAAGACAGCCTTTTCAACAAATGGTGTTGAAAAAACTGGTTATCCAGTTCTAGAAAAATGGAACTAAATCCTTACCTCTCACCCTACACAGGCATCAACTTGAGATGGATCATAGACCTGGAAGTTAGACCAGAGACTGTGAAGCTACTAGAGGAGGGCATAGGTCCAACACTCCAACATATAGGCACAGGTTGAAACTTCCTCAACAAGACCCTCAAAGATCAGGAAATTAAAATAAGAATTAATAAACGGGATGGCATTAAGTTAAAAAGTTTCTGCTCATCAAAGGAAACCATCAAGAGTCTAAAGAGAAAGCCTTCAGAATGGGAGATCTTTACCAGCTATCTCTCTGTTAGAGGACTAATATCTAGAATATACAAATATACAAAGAACTTAAAAGACTTTACACTTAAAAAAAAAACCCAATCAAGAAATGGGCAACCGAACTGAATAGACACTTCATAAAAGAAGAGATACAAATGGAAATACATGAAAAAATGTTCAACACCATTAGCAATCAGGGAGATGCAAAGCAAAACTACACTGAGATTCCATCTAATCCTAATCAGAATGGCAATCATCAAGAAGTCAAAAAACAAATGTTGGCAAGGATGTGGGGAAATAGGAACTCTTCTACAATGTTGGTGGGACTGCAAATTAGTTCAGCCGCTATGGAGATCAGTGTGGAGATTCCTCAGAAAACTGGGAATGGATCCATCATATGATCCGGCTATACAACTCCTGGGTATCTTTCCAAAGGAGTTAAAACCAGAGAACTACAATAATATATGCATACCCAATGTTCATAGCAGCACAATTCACAATAGCCAAATTATGGAACCAACCTAGGTGTCCATCAACAAATGAATATATTAGAAAATTATGGGATATATACACAATGGAATTCGACTCAGCAATAAAGAAGAACAAAATTATGTCATTTGCAAGAAAATGGAAGGACCTGGAGAACATTATGTTAAATGAGATTAGCCAGTCACAGAAAGTGAAGAGTCATATGTTTTCTCTAATATGCGAAAGCTAGGGAGTCACTGGGATACCAGAGGGACTCCAGATAATGGAGAAGAAACCTAAGTGGAGCCAGGGAGGTGGTCAAAGGGAAGGGTAGAGGGAAGAGTGAGGTTCATTGAAGGAATTACTACCATCGGCCTTGTGTACATATGTGAAAATACTAATGTCAATTTCAGTACTCTGTATGAGGAAGGGGGGAGATGGAGAAAGGGGGGACCACCAAGTGCTATGTGCATGTATGTCACTGTTGACATGATTTACATTATGATGTGATACTACAATGCACCAATAAAAGCATATAATAAAAATATTTCGAATTACTTACTGAAAAACTGTTTTATGTGAAAAGGGCTCATGGCAAAGAAAGAAATTCATTACTAATATAAAAATAAAGATTAGCCAGGCATTGTGGCATACACCTATCATCCTAGTACTTAGAGGCTGAGAAAGGTTTGAGGACAGTCTCAGCAAGTAGTGAGACTTATCAACCTAGCAAGATGCTGTTTCAAAATAAAAATAAAATAGGGCTGGGGGCATAGCTCGGAGGTAGAATGCCACTGGGTTCAATCCCCAGTACCACACACAAAAAAAATTACTTCATGAAAATCATCATACTCATTATGTAAAATTTTTTAAATAGAATAATACTGTTCAGTTGGATTTTCTGTGATGTTAGAAATGTATATCTGCATTGTTCAACATGGTAGCTTCTAGCCAAATGTGACTACTAACTCTTGGAACATGGTGAACAAAGGAACTAAATGTTTATATTCAGTTCAATGGCCACCTGCAGCTAGCGGCTTCCACACTGGACAGAGCAGATCTAAAACTTACCATTTTTAAACAGAATACACACACACACGCACACACGCACGCACGCACGCACACACACACACACACACACACACACACCAAACACACACAGCCACAATGCAAAACTAATCACCAGTATATTAGGGTAGTATTTCTCAACCAGGGTACTACTAACATTTTGAGCAGATTAATTCATTATGTAGGACAGGTATTTTTTTTCCAAATTTAATTTTCTGACTACTCCTAAAATTACAGATCATTATTTCATTAAAAGTTACAAAAACTATTGAGTTAAAAGCAGTAATGCATTTTCACCAGCATATGGCATATATATGTAATAAAACTGCCACTCAATTAATATACTATATTCAAATGTTTAAGAAGTCAAATTATACTGTATCAGAGACACAAGTATATTCATTTATACAAAAACAATCGTAAGCCGGGCGTGGTGGCGCATGCTTGTAATCCCAGTACTTTGGGAAGTGGAGACCGGAGGATCCAGGTTCCCGGCCAGCCTCAGCTCGCTCGCTCTCTCTCTCTCTCTCTACTTAGTGAGGCCCTCCGCAACTTCATGAGACCCAGTTTCAAAATAAAAAGTATAAAAAATAGGGCCAGGGGTGTAGCGTGGAGGTAGAACGCCTGTGGGTTCAATCTCCGGTACCGCCAAAAAAAAAAAAAAAGACAAAAACAATCGTATTTCCTTAGAAAGAGAAAATATGCTAAAAACAAATGTATATTTTTCAAAAATACACTGTCTCCCCAGAAACCAGTTTTTGTCAACTTTCACAATTTATTCAAGAACCCGGATCCTCCGGTCTCAGCCTCCCAAGTACTGGGATTACAAGCATGCACCACCACACCCAGCTATAAAAAGTAGTTTTAATGTCAAGCAAAAACATACAAAGCCGGCATGATGGTGCACAGTTGTACTCCCAGTACTTGGGAGGCAGAGACCGGAGGATCACAGGTTCAAGACCAGCCTCAGCAACTTAGTGAGGCCCTCCGCAACTTAGTGACATCCTGTTTCAAATTAAAAAATAAAATAGGGCTGGGGTGTAGCTCAGAGGTAGAATGCCCCTGGGTCCAATCCCCAGTATCACAAAAAATAAATCAAATAAAAAGGCCAGGCGTGGTGGTGCACGCTTGTAATCCCAGTACTTGGGAGGCTGAGACTGGAGGATCCAGGTTCACAGTCAGCCTCAGCTACTTAGGCCCTCCGCAACTTAGTGAGACCCTGTTTCAAAATAAAGAATAAAAAATAGGGCTGGGGGTGTAGCCTGGAGGTAGTATGCCCTTGGGTTCAATCCCCAGTTACACACACACAAAAAAAAGATAAAATGTTTTTTCTTGTCCCTTTTACCTCCCTATTGCATTTAATTTTCCTGACTAAATCCCCTTCTTAAAACCCTCTTCTCCGGAGGGTTCTCTCTTCTGGTTTTCTTCTAAGTTTCCTAGACCCCTTCAATGACTCTACTTCCTCCTGCTACCATCCTACAGTCTTAGTCACTGTCCCTCTGATTAAACAAATGTCTAGTCCAGTCAAATGGCTTTGACAAGTATACTATGCAAATGACTCCCCAAACACAATCATGCCCCTTTATCTATCCTCTCTCCTAAATTTTTGCCCAGGACTTATACCTGCCTCCATGAACACAAAGTATTTCCACTAAGTATACACACAAACCTGTTTACCAGGTTCTCCCTCTACCTGGAATAACTTTGCCACTCTTTTAAGTTTGATTCTACTCCTCAAAAATAACGTCTTCTATTAAATGCCTTCCCCAATTCCCATTCTTAGTGACTTTTTACTTTTTCTGGTGATTTACCTTCTCTGTGCTTCTGTATTATTTAATGTTTGTACTATATTTTCCACACAGGTAACCAGAAGATACCCTGTGCTTATGGCCTGCCTATTTCCTTAAAGTAAAGGTCCTAAAGGGAGGACAAGGCTTCTGTGTGATACTTCTTACTTTTAGAATGGTCAGGGTGAAACAAAGATTATTGTATGTATTTTGAAACACGGACTATCAATCTTAAAAAATAAGCTTCATTCCATTTTTTCCTTTTATATTGTGCCATCCTGACAATCAGCAAATCCTAATCACAGTTTAACTTCTTTGACAAAATAAACTAACATTTTTAACATATGTCAGGGGAATGTTGTACTTGCAGATTTCATTCGTTCCCTAAAGAACCTTGTAAGTTTTTCAGTGTCCTTACACCTTGAACTTATTTATATGTCTATTCCTTCTTCCCAAGTCTGAAGGATAAATATAAAAAATAATAGTGGTTACATAATAGTTTTCCCTCTACAGTCTTCTTCCTTCAATTGACTGTGGGTTGGTAGAGTCACTGCTCTGCTATTATCATTGAGAGGCAAACTAGCTTAATGGTGAAAAGCATGAGCTTTTCAAAGTCTTGGATCTTCCAAAATCTTATTCTTCCACTGGCTCAGATTTCTTTCTTTTCTTTCCCTTCCTCTCTTCATCCTGCATTGTAGTAGGGGTGTGATATTTAAACCTTTTGAGCCTCAGTGTCATTACATGTACAATGTGGATACCTGTGTCACATGGTTGTGAAAAGCATGTGAAGTAGCATCTGGCACAAAGTAAGGGTTTGATAAACAAGTAAGGACTTGGCAGTTATGCCCAATCTTACCTTTTTCTATTACTTCACAGGAAGCCATTTATGAATTATATTTTAATTTGGTAAACAATGTAACTGAACAGATTCTGAGACTAGACCAGTGCAAGAATGCTTTATGGAAGGCTCAGGAAAATAAGTTATTTCATTTTTTTTTTTTTTTTGCGGTACCGGGGATTGAACGCAGGGGAGTTCTACCTCCGCGCTATGCCCCCGGCCCTATTTTTTATACTTTATTTTGAAACCGGGTCTCACGAAGTTGCAGAAGGCCTCACTAAGAGGAGAGAGAGAGACAGACAGACAGACAGACAGCGAGAGTGCTGAGGCTGGCCGCGAACCCGGATCCTCCGGTCTCCGCCTCCTAAAGTACTGGGATTACAAGCGTGTGCCACCACGCCCGGCCATTTGTGTGTGTGTGTGTGGTACTGGGGATTGAACCCAGGGGCGTTCTACCTCCGCACTACATCCCCAGCCCTATTTTTTATACTTTATTTTGAAACCGGGTCTCATGAAGTTGCGGAGGGCCTCACTAAGTAGAGAGAGAGAGAGAGAAACGGAGACAGAGAGAGAGAAAGAGAGAGCTGAGGCTGGCCGCGAACCCGGATCCTCCGGTCTCCGCCTCCCAAAGTACTGGGATTACAAGCATGCGCCACCACGCCCGACTTCATTTATTTTTTTAATGTGCTTTTATTGAGCCAGGTGTGGTGGCGCACGCTTGTAATCCCAGTACTTAGGAGGCTGAGCCTGGAGGATCCGGGTTTGCAGCCAGCCTCAGCTACTTAGTGAGGCCCTCCACAACTTAGTGAGACCCTGTTTCAAAATAAAGAACAAAAAATATGGCTGAGGGTGTAGCACAGAGGTAGAATGCCCCTGGGTTCAATCCCCAGTTCTGCAAAAAAAAATATGCTTTTATTGGTACATTATAGTCTCAAATCATAATGTAAATCACATTGACAGTGACATATATGCACAGTACTTGGGCCCTCCCCCAGCTCCTTCCCCATTCCCCCTTCCCCATACAGAGTACTGAGATTGACACTGGTATTTTCACATATGTATACTAAGTCAATGGTAGTAATTTCTTCAATGATCCTCACTCTTCCTCCTCCCCTTCCCCTAGACCACCTCCCTGGCTCCACTGAGGTTTCTCCTCCATTATCTGAAGTCATTTCATTTATTTTATTTTTCTATCTGCTGCTCCACAAAAGTAGATGACATGAGCAAGAAGCTTCCAACAGAACACTACTTGGGAAGCTGAGACAGGAGGATCACAGGTTCCAGGCCAGTCTCAGCAATTTAGCAGGACCCTCTACAACTTAGCATGACGCTGTTTCAAAATTTAAAGGGGGTGGGGGGCTGGATGTATAGCTCAGAGGTATAATGCCGCTAGGTTCAATCCCCAGTATGAAAAAAAAATGAAAATGAAGTAGACACTATCTTCCTGCCCTTTTTGGCTGTCTTCTAGTAGGAAGACAAGATCATGCAATGTCTAGTCTCAAGCCTCTTGGGTATGAAGAAGCAGGGTTTTTTGTTGTTGTTGTTGTTGTTTTTGCGGTACCGGGGTTTGAACCCAGAGGCCTTCTACCTCCGCGCTACACCCCCGGCCCTATTTTTTTATACTTTATTTTGAAACCGGGTCTCACGAAGTTATGGAGGACCTCACTAGGTAGAGAGAGAGAGAGCTGAGGCTGGCCACGAACCCAGATCCTCCGGTCTCAGCCTCCTAAAGTACTGGGATTACAAGCGTGCGCCACCACGCCTGGCTTGAAGAAGCAGTTTTGATAGGATGACAGATACACCTCACATTCCAGTACTGGGTCACCAGTTTACAGGAGTTCTAAGGCAGCTGTAGCTTTTAAATTCCTGGATCACAACTGACTTGTTTTTTTCTCTTAGACTCAGTAGTTCCAATGATGGCCTCAGGGGTAGTGGCTCCTTGGAAAGTTAGCCCTGCTGTAATTTAGGAGGCTCAGCCTGTAGCCCATTCTTCTACCCTTCCAGGGCTTTTATAGGCACTTAATTTCCTGTATTAAAAGCATTTCTGCTAAGACACCTAGGATGTTTCTGTGTTGAAGCCCTATTAAGACAATATCAAAAAGAATATACAATTATACTACTCAAAACCAGTTGCTTTTATAAATTTGACACTAAACAAAATTTAGTGGTTATATAGTTTTTGGGCTAGTTCATGTTTTTCAGAAAAAGAATCACCAAAATCATGTTCACCCTCATCAAACATTGAGTACTTAACATACTATACGAACTACTTCAAGGCCAGTGAGATAAATTAGCTTTTCTCATACTGCTTTATATTGTGGTTATTTATCTTTTGTAGATGTCTTAAACTGGGAGTATACATTATTCTTGTGCCCAGCAAGCTCCTTCCACTTCTCATTTATTCATTCAACAAATATGTTGAGCCGGGCGTGGTGGCGCACATTTTTAATCCCAGTACTTGGGAGGCTGAGACAGGAGGATCCGGGTTCGCGGCCAACCTCAGCTACTTAGTGAGGCCCTCCACAACTTAGTGAGACCCTGTTTCAAAATAAAGAATAAAAAATAGGGCTCAGGGTGTAGCCCAGAGGTAGAATGCCCCTGGGTTCAATACCCAATACCGCAAAAAAAAAAAAAACACAAATATGTTGAAAACATATGTGCCAAAAACCCTAAGCATTTAACAAAAAAGACAAAAATCTGACTTCCTATACTCCACATAGAAAGACAGACATTACACAAAATATACAATATATATATATATTTTTTTTTCCAGTACCAAAGGATTGAACCCAGGGGCATTCTACCTCCAGGCTACACCCCCAGCCCTATTTTTTAACTTTATTTTGAAACAGGGTCTCACTAAGTTGTAAGGACCTAACCTAAATAAGGAAGCCAGTCATATGCATATGTAAAGGAAAAACATTCCAAGAGTGGGGAAGAACAAGTGCAAAAGACCTGAGGCAGAAGCATGATTGGTGTATTCAACATCAAGGAAGAGATAATGGACCACTGTAAGGCATTTACACTGATAGAAAAAAAAAACAGCATGTTTTAGGCACTACAAAGATAAGATATCTGACTTGACTTTTTAAAAATCATTCTGTCCATATTAGACCAAATCATAGCAGGCAAAAAAAAAAAAAACTGGGAGATCAAATAGAAGACTAGTGAGCCGAGCGTGGGGGCGCACGCTTGTAATCCCATTACTTTGGGAGGCGGAGACCGGAGAATCCGGGTTCGCGGCCAGCCTCAGCGCGCATGCACGCGCGCGATAGATCGATGGATCGATCGATCGATCGATCTATCTCTTTCTCTCTCTCTCTGTCCCTCTCTCTCTCTGTCCCTCTCTCTCTCTGTCTCTCTCTGTCTCTCTCTCTCTCTCTCTCTCTCTACCTAGTGAGGCCCTCCACAACTTCGTGAGACCCGGTTTCAAAAATAAAGCATTCAAAAATAGGGCCGGGGGTGTAGCACGGAGGTAGAACGCCCCTCCGTTCAATCCCCGGTACCGCAAAAAAAAAAATTATAGACTTGGCTTGTCATTTGCTAAAACAAAACAAAAGTCTTCTAAGACTTTGACTAGGATCATAATGAATCTATAGTGATTTACAGAGAACTTATATGTTTAAGTAAAATATTAAGTCCTCTAATCTATGAACATGTTATATCTGTTTTTTGCGGTTCTTTTATTTCTCAGCTATCTTTTGTAATTTTCACTGTACAGTCTTCCTTGCACATATTTTGCTGCTTACCCTTAAATTTTTATATTTTATGTTATTATAAATGCCAATTTTTATGCCAACTTCCAATTGTTTTTAGTATAAAGTTATTTTTTCTATATTCACCTTGATTCTTGCAACCTTTATAAACTCAACTGCTAGTTCTAAAAGTATTTTAATAAAGCCTTAGGATTTTCTACATAAATGACCACATTGCAAAGAGACTGTTAAATGACTCTTGCATGCATATATTTTTTTAAATAATTTCTGGGAGAATGGGTAATTGAAATTGTATTCATCACTATGCTGTGCCATACTGATGTACACTACATCTAAAGAATAACCTTTTATCAAAAATCCAAGTTCAAAGCCATGCCCAGTGGTGCATGTCTATAATCCCAGCTACTCAGGAGGCTGAGACAGTATCACAAACTCAAAGCCAACCTGAACATAGTGAGATACTGTCTTAAAAAATACAAAACAAAACTCTAAGTTCAATATACAATTTTTATCACAAGTCCACTATTGGTAGGCAGAATAATGTCCCACAAAGATGTCCATGTTCTAATCTCTATAATCACTGTGAATAAATTAAGGACACTGAGATAAGCAATATTATCCCAGATTATCCAGGTAAACCCAATGTAATTACAGGGTCCCTAAAAGTGCCAGAAAGGATGTAACGATGAAAGACAGGTGAGAGAAGGCAATTGAAGATGACACACTGCTGGCTTTGAAGATAGTGGAAAGAGCCACCAGCAAAGAAAACCAAGTGGCTTCCACAAGCTGGAAAAGGTGAGGAAAGAGATTCTCCCCCAGAGCCTCCAGAAGGGACATACACCTGTCAACACATTGCTTTTAGCTCAATAGGACTCACTTTGGACCCTGACCTTCAGAACTATTAAGCTACTAAGTCTGTGGAAATTTTTATAGCAATAGAAAATGAATATACCAGTGATGATCACTTCACTTCAATAAAAACACTTCTGCTAGTTTTTTAGCACCATGTGCTACCACAGCTCTATACCAAAAGCAACTTTCAGGAATAGAAGTGCTTGAAATAATATCTAGACTAAATAATAATTTTTATGAATTCTTATATTGGAAGATAAAGCTATTCTAAGTATGATTTCCCAAAGAATTCTCTTTACTTTCTTTTTAAGTTTTAGGTTGAACTGATCAATGGTCCTTGAAATGTACTCTTTACAAAAGATCAATGACAGACATCTGAAGGTTTATCATCAATCACTCCTAAAATAATCACTTGGATCTCCTCTGAATGTAGACCAAAAACTGGTTAAGGGAATAGAGGGAAACAGTATGGAAGATTACTAGAAAGTTTATAATTCTCTTCCCTTTGGATCCTTAAAGCCCTCACAATTTACACTCAAAACATAAGTGAATATAAAATTAACCTGTTTCCAACAACTTTATCGAAGGTTTAAATGAAATAACATATCATTTCTACCTGGTTCTGTAGCTAAATGTCACCCAGAGTTAAACAAAGCTGTTACAGTTTGGATCTGAAGTGTCCCCAGAAGCTCCTATGTTGAAAGCATATTACCAATGCAGCAAGGTTCAGAGGTGGCAAGGCTCTAAGAGGTGAGTCACTGGGGTCTATATATGTCTAGTCTCCTCCTCCTCCTCCTGCTCTCTCTGCTTCCAGCTGCCCTGGTGTGAGAGCGGTGTCCCTCTGCCATGATTTGCTGCCACAGTTCCTGCCTTGGAGCAAGACAACTATAGACTGAACCTTCAAAACAGTGAGCCCACATAAACCTTTCCTCTTCTAAGTTGTTCATGTTGGTATGTTGGTCACAACGATGAGAAAAGCTAACTAACAGCTCTAGCTAATACCATAAGTAGAAAACATTGGTGATCATAAATGTACCTGGGTAAATGAAAAATTAATACATCTATAGGTCTTTTCTCTAAAATGATGAATAAAAGGAAATCTATGCTTATCAGTCAACTGAAAGTGGTGATTTGTTTGATTTACTCTACTCCAAGAAAGCATCAGAGAGAAAAAGTTTCAAACAAAATGACTCCTCAACCTATGAGGAATATTCCTATGAATCATATATGGCTTGAGATAATTAATAATAATACAGGTAAATTTGCTCAGCAAGACCTAAGCCATCAATGTAAAGCTTTAAAAAGTATAAAGGTTTGATCACAACCCAGACTTCAATAAGACCCCAAAATATAAACCCTCTATAACAAAAAAATTTTTTTTTTGCGGTACCAGGGATTGAACCCAGGGGCGTTCTACCTCCGCGCTACACCCCCGGCCCTATTTTTATACTTTATTTTGAAACCGGGTCTCACAAAGTTGCGGAGGGCCTCACTAAGTAGCTGAGGCTGGCCGCGAACCCAGATACTCCGGTCTCCACCTCTCAAGTACTGGGATTACAAGCGTGCGCCACCACGCCGGCCAAAATTTTTAAGTTAATAATAGTAGATACTGACATAGACATAACACATGGTACAGGGTTCAAGAAAGAACACAGACCATGACAGAGTTAAAATATGGATCAAAGAGCACAAAGACAATTGGTTACTGAGCAAGTCAAAGGCAAAGCTTGAGCTCAAGCCTAGCTTTACCTCCTCTGGGAGGAGTATGGTTGGTTCCTCACTAGTATGGTAGGTTCTAGAGCCAGCTGAGATATGCTGAGACTTCAACGTGTGCTGTACAATACAGTAGCAGAAAATATATACCTCCAATTATGTTGAGAAGTCCCCAAGAATACCCTCAGGTTCAGCAATTTGCTAAGAGGATTCAAAAGGTTGAACATATAGTTGTATACACGGTTATGATTTAGTATAGCAAAAAGATACCAAGCACAATCAACAAAGGGAAAAGACATACTGAGTAAAGTCCAGGGAAAATCAAGAGTAGGCATCCAGGGGTTCCCTTCCAATGGGACTACACTGGACACATTTAATTCTACCAGGAGTGAGTTGTGCAACACATGTGAAGTACTGCCAACCAAGGAAGCTCACTAGAGACTCAAGTGTTTAAAGTGTGATTGGGTGGCTGGTCAAGTATGCACCCCTGCCACATATGGTGGGGCATGCCACTAATCCCAGTACTTGGGAGGCTGACAGGAGGATCACAGGCAACTTAGTAAAACTCTCAGCAACCTAGTGAGACTGTTTTGAAACAAAAAATTAAAAAAAAGGACTGGAAGTGTAGCTCGGAGGTAGAATACACCCAAGTTCAATCCCCAGTACAAAAAAAAAAAGTATGCACCCCTACCTGGCACATATGCAAATTCCAGACTCCCAGTAAAGAAGCTGGCATTCAGTAAAAACCACCTTATTTACACAAACAGTTTAGGCACAATGAGAGATCTTTATTGCTTACAGCGGAGGGACCATCCCCAAATCCAACTTTCCAGATGCCAGCCAGGACCAACCAACATCACAAATCAGGCCAGCTATGTTAACTCTTTACTACACAATAGATTAGTAGATCCTTTAGAGCACAGCCCTTATCCACCTGTTCCCTGCTATAATCCCAAACTCCTAGGAAAAAGGGTTGATATTCAGTAGTCACCCAAACATTTTTTTAATGAAAAAATTCCTGTTCTACCACTTCCTGGCTGGATAACATTGGAAGAGTAACTTAAGCTCTCTGTTCCTGTTTCCTTATCAATAAAATAGGATAATAGAACCACCTACCTCGAAAAAAATGTTTCGAAAATTACATGAGTTCATATATGTAAAGTACTAACAATATCCTCTAAAAGATGAATACTATATAATGTGTGCATATGTGTGTATAAAACATGCTATTTTTTCAACTGTATCCAAGTCACACTGGAGCTATCCCACCACTAAATTCCTAGAGAATCTATCAGTCTACCACAGATGTGCAGTTAACCGATAACTGTTTCATGTCTACTGAGACCTCTAACTAGCTTGTGGACCACAGTTTTTAGCACACAACAGAATCAATCTAACCTAGCACTTGGTTTTTATAGTGCTCGGCTATGATTTGGATGTGGTCTGTCCCACAAGGGTACATGTTGCAAACTTGGTCCTCAGAGTGGCAATATGAGAAGTGTTGGGACCTTTAAGAAGTGAGCCCTAAGCAGGCATGGTGGTACATGCATGTGATCCCAGTACTTGGGAGGCCGAAACAGGAGAATCACAGGTTCGAAGCCTGCCTCAGTAACTTCATGAGGCTCTCAGCAATTTGGTAAGACCGTTTCCAAATTCTAAAAAAAAAAAATAAAGGGGGTAGGGGAAGGGTGTGTCTCGGAGGTAGAATGTCCCTAGGTTCAGTCTCCAGCACCACACACACTAAAAAAAGTGAACCCTAGTGGAAGGTGGTTAGGTCACTGGGGCACTGCCCTCTTAAAAGCATTTAAGGTAGTTCTAATAAGACCTTGGTTAGTTCCCATGAGAATGAGTTATTTTTGTTTTGTTTTGCTTTTTGTTTTCTGCGGTACTGGGGATTTAACCCAGGGGCATTCTACCTCCGAGCTACACCCCCAGCCCTAGTTTTTATTCTTTATTTTGAAACAGGGTCTCAATTGCGGAGGGCCTCACTAAAGGCTGGCCGCGAACCTGGATCCTCAGGTCACAGCCTCCCAAGCACTGAAATTACAAGCAAGCACCACCATTTTTATTTTTATTTTGAAACAGGGTCTCGCTAGGTTGATGAGAGTCTCACTACTCATCGGAGGTAGAATGCCCCTGGGTTCAATACCCAGTACCGCCAAGAAATAATAAAATAAAATAAAATAAAATAAAATAAAATAAAATAAAATAAAATAAAATAAAATAGGGCTGGGGTGTAGCTCGGAGGTAGAACACCCCTGGGTTCAATCCCCAGTACCAAAAATATAAATAAAAATAAAATAGGGCTGGGGGTGTAGCTCAGAGGTAGACTGTCCCTGGGTTAAATCCCCATTACCCCCTCCACACACACACACACAAAATCACAAAAAAAAAACCAATTCAAAGTGGGTTTATATAAAAACTCTAAAATAACAGGATATAAAAATGTTCTTTCTCCATTCTCATTTCCTGTAATGGATTCTAGGACTGGCTCTTTCAACCAAATAGGCTCTGCACATTTCCACTTTTTTTTTTTTTTTTTTGCGGTACTGGGGATTGAACCCAGGGGCATTCTATCTCCGAGCTACACCCCTAGCGCTATTTTTTATTCTTTATTTTGAAATAGGGTCTCACTAAGTTGCGGAGGGCCTCACAAAGAACTGAGGCCGGTCGCGAACCTGTGATCCTCCTGTCTCAGCCTCCCAAGTACTGGGATTACAAGCATGCGCCACCACGCCCAGCTCACATTTCTACTTTTTGAAGAGGTCAAAAAGCTAAAAGACCTCCTGAAAGGCAAGGTGTTGGAATAAATTAGGTTCTGTCAATTATTTGCACATGGAATGCATGTGCGTGACATAGGCCATATCCCTATAGTACAGTAACTAACAAAAATGTCTAAGAAGATATCGAGTGGTTACAGCAACCCCAGTCCTCCTATTAGTGCACCAATTTTTGGGGTGAGAAGTAGCCATGGCAATGGAGTAGTGGTAGCAATGGCAATACATGGGATCTTGAAAGCAGAAGTCCAGTAGTGAATGGCTCCCTGGCTTTTCCTCCTCCAGCTCTTCCAATAATTTTTAAGTACTTACTTCCTTAAACTCTTTTCAGCTAAAAATGGCTATGTATGTTTCCTGCTCTATACCCTGACTGATACATTGACATTACATGAGTTTAGGTCCTCTTACCTCTTCCTTGGACTACTGTTAAACGCTTCCTCATTTGGTGACTTGCCTGCAATCTCTTGCCATCCCGATTCTTCCTCGGACCTGCCACTACAAATCTGGTCATATTTAAAGACAGTTTACAAAAAAAGGGCCATATGTAAATGTCTTTTACCTTTTATATACCTGTACCTTTGTGTGCATAGCTGTGTCCTTTAGTTCCTTCTCTAGCGTCCTTTTGTGGTCCTGGGGATTGAACTCAAGAGCTTTCTACCTCTGAGCTATACCCCCAGCTCTTTATTTTTTTTATTTTGAAACGGGGTCTCACTAAATTACCCTGCACTGGCCTCTCAAGTACTGGGATTACAGATATACACCACCACACCCAGCTATACCACTCCCTTTCACAGGGGCACTATCTTTGACACACCCTGCTGCTGGCCACAGGCTCTGTGCTCATTCACATATTCCATTCATTCAAAAGATATTTAATGCAGGGCAAGGTGGCCCACACCTATAATCCCAGTATGTAGAAGACTGAGACTGGAGGATAGCAGGTTTGAGGCCAGCCTCAACAACTTAACAAGACCCTGTTTCAAAATAAAAAGGGCTGGGGGTATAGCCTGGAGATAGAATGCTCCTGGGTTCAATCCCTAGTATACTACCACACACACACACACTCCGCCTGCCAAAAAAATGATGTTTGATGAGTTATATTTATCAACCACATGTCACTCACTGTGCTGAGGGCTGGGGGAACTATCCTAAGCAAGATCAACAAGATCTCTTCTCTCTTCCAGCTATAATCCAAAAGAGATATGGAGTACCCAATAATTACCACAATAATTTAAGTGCAATAAAAGATTCAGTATGATGTCTCACATTTGTAAATGGAAGTCGAAAGTAATGCAAGAAGAGCCAAGCAAATTAATGACTTGAAAAGACATCTAAGCAAAACCTAAAGATGAGTAAAATGACTGATCTGGCAAAAAAAAAAAAAATGTTATAGAAAGGAACAAGTGCAAAGGCCTTGAGGCAGCTAAGAACTATAAAGACAACCAATGGGCAGGGTGCAGTGGTACATGCCTGTAATCCCAATATTTGGGAGGCTGAGACAGGAGGATCACAGGTTTGAGGCTAGTGCACATGATAGCTTATTGCAACCCTGTTTCAAAATAAAATGGGGGTTGGGGCGTTAGGGAGTTAGCTTAGAGGTGGACTGCCCATGGGTTCAATCCCCAGTAAAATACACATACGCACACACACACACAGACACACACACACACATACATGCAACCAATGGGCAAAAGTCAGGTGCAGGGTAACAGGGCCAGAGATACTTCTTACAATCACTATTATAGCACTTAGCACATTGTTTGAGAATTATTCATTTGCAAATATACTGCCCCCACCAAACAAACTCCTTTAGGTCTCACAAATATTTTTGCCCCATAACCTAGTACAATACTTAACAAACTGTCCTCAAGTCAAAATCTGTAGAATGAAGAAATGAGTGTTTGATCTGAGCAAGGAACTTAACCTCAGTATCAGACAGTCTGAACAGTTATCTCTAGAATTCAAAAACCTTGTTTCTGAATTCTCCAAATTTCCTGGGCCAGAGATCCATTCTCATGCCAGTTTACACATATCTCAAAACCAAAGCTGACATTACCTGTGGATGACTCTTTAGATTCTGGAAACTAAATTTTAAGTTGGCAAGGGGCTCTCTCAGTCCTCATTGTCCCATACTGCCACCAACTAAAAACCAACAGAGCTGCTTTAAAACTCCCACAGAGTCACAAAGTGGCGGGGAAAGAAGTGCAGCTCCATCTGCCTGTTCTTATTCTCCAGTTGCTCAACATATTTGGTAAGTGTAGGATCATGAGGAAGAAACTGGCACCTATGCCTTCCTTTTCTCCTTCCTTCCTAAACACTGTCATTACAGGAAACACAAATTGGTGACTCAGTAAGAAAATGTCAAAACTCAATTGACAAACCTCTGCCAGCTATTATAAGGAAACGGAATAGGGCAATCTCAAACCTTGGGCTTTAATTTTGGCACACGTTCTCAACAATCAGTGGGGGAAGGCATTCTTTAAAAGAAAGAAAATTGAATTAACTACGAAATAGCTTCAAGATACATGAAAAGCTTGATGCAATTCATTAGACAATAAGGAAAATATCAATACATACAGAATAGAACCTCTTAATAAATGAACTGTAGAGTAAGACCCTTTGAAGGCTCTTTTTTTTTTTTTGCGGTACCTGGGATTGAACGCAGGGGCGTTCTACCTCCGCGCTACACCCCCGGCCCTATTTTTTTATACTTTATTTTGAAACCAGGTCTCACAAAGTTGCGGAGGGCCTCACTAGGTAGAGAGAGAGAGAGAGAGAGAGAGAGAGAGAGTTGAGGCTGGCTGCGAACCCAGTTCCTCCAGTCTCCGCCTCCCAAAGTACTGGGATTACAAGCCTGCGCCACCACGCCTGCTGAAGGTCTCTTTTAAAAGTACATTTAGCCAGGCACAGTGATGCATACCTGTAATCTCAGTATTTGGGGGGCTGAGCCAGGAAGAGTGCAGGTTTGAGGCCAGCCTCAGCAATTCAGCAAGACCCCATTTCAAAATAAAAAATAAGGCCGGGCATGGTGGTGCACACTTGTAATTCCAGTACTTGGGAGGCTGAGACCAGAGGATCCGGGTTCGTGGCCAGCCTCAGCTACTTAGTGAGGCCCTCCGCAACTTAGTGAGACCCTGTTTCAAAATAAAGAATAAAAACTAGGGCTGGGGGTGTAGCTCAGAGGTAGAATGCCCCTGGGTTCCATCTCCAGTACCACCAAAAAATAAAAAATAAATAAATAAATAAATAAAACAGGGCTGGGGATGCAAGTGAGAGGTAGATCACATCCCTGGGTTCAATCCCCAGTACCACAAAAAAATTAAAATTAAAAAGAAAAATAAATATGTAAATGAAAATACATTTAACAAAAATTTTCACTACTTACATTTATTATGTCATCTGCCATATATAATAATAGATCCAAAATCATGTAACAAGTCAATAATTCTACTATAAGAGGATTTCATAATGGGGCACAAAGATGCAAAAACTTTGAAAAATATACTTAAATCTAGCAATTGCCCAATCATATCAAATTTTTCAATTATTACTACTATAAAATCAAGTCTAGTTAAAATATAAATTAAGGGGCCAGGCATGGTGGTGCACACCTGTAATCCCAGTACTTGGGAGTCTGAGACAGGCGGATCGCAGGTTCCAGGACAGCCTCAGCAACTTAGTGAAGCCCTCCACAACTTAGACTCTGTTTCCAAATAAAAAGTAAAATAGGGGTGGGGGTGTACCTCAGAGGTAGAATGTCCCTAGGTTCCATCCCCAGTACCACACGCACGAGTGCGCACACGCACACACACACACACACACACACACGCACACAAGTGGTCCTACCTGTGAAATCTTTTCCTGAATAATAGAAATCAGACAATGAAGTAATTTACAAGGTCATTTTCACATTATTCTAGATTCAGGAGCAACAAGGAAAAATCTTTCTAAATCATGACTGCAGAGTACATGCCCTTCAATTTGCACCCTTTAACTCTTCTTACTATTTTCTCTCACTTCCTCCACTTCTCAAAAACAAATAAACTAACAAAGACCAAAGCCAAAATAAAAAAGACATTCATTCAACATGTATCTGTTGACTTCAGTAGCAATACAAATAGTGAGCAAAGCAAATGTTTCCTATTCTTCATGCCAGAAGTAAAACTTTTTATCTTAATTTAAGAAGTACCCCCCGCAAAAAGTAAATGGAAAAAAATGTTAAATGTGGTTAATAGAGGCTTCTAAAAACCTGTAATTTTTGTGAAATATTAATGAAAATATAATTTTATATAACTTCTTTTTTGGAGAAAGAAATGTAACACAAATTGTTTTTAAAATTATTTCTATACAAAAAAGGTAATTACTGAAACAATTATTATTCAACTTTTAGTGAGTAAACTTAATATTTACCACCATATCTATTTAATCATGTTATTCATTACCCAAAACGACATGACTCTATAACTTCATCTCCTTTCATTTTCTGACCTCTTAAAGACCTATTTGAGTATTTTACTAGTACAATTAGCAAGCAACTGGGCCTCAAAACAGTACAGTATTACCAAATAACCACACACATAACCAAATATCAGGCAAGCAAATATTACTACATGAATCCGGGGTATAGGTGTTTTTTTTTAAACTCATTAACTGAAGGTTAGTTACATAGGATAAACATAAAGGTTGACTCGTTAGTATGATGTTGAAAACTGCTGCCCGAGATGATCTAGTTACAATACTCCCACGATTGTTCCAGTAATCTAGTACCTGTTATGACAGTAACTTGGTGATGCTGTGTGGCTCAGTCTAATCAAATATTCTCAGCCTACTGCGACGTGTCTTATTTATATAGTATTGACAAAGAACAGCAATCTTCAAGAAAAGTCTAGGTCAAATAATGCACAATCTTAACATTTCCAAAGATTGTCTCCTGCTTTGAAGACCTATCTATTTCTCACTGAATAATTATATAAACTTACTTACAATTAAGACCTTTTCCTAACTACATGAAAGGTTTTAAAAAAAAAATCTAAACATTTTTCCCCATGAGACTGCTTACAAGCCTGTTAAATATAAATCGGATCTCCAAACAAAACATATCAGCTAAAAATAGGGTATCTACTTTAAAGGCTGATGCAGAAGCCCTCCAACCGAACAAACTAAAATTAGGTCTTTTGCACCTCTAGATCTTTAAAATGCACCTTCAATGTTTATGAGGTAGACAAAACAGTATTCACATATTCTCCCAAAATACCTGGTCTGAGACTCTAACAATTAAAATCCTCAGGAACGTAAAACCACTGTCTAAGAGACTCGTGTAAGGAAAATTCCTCTTCATTCTGGCTAATAGACTAAAAAACAATGCTACTTCTAATAATAAAGACCCTCCCTCTGTTATTTTATTCAGCCCAACCCCAACCCACCAAAAAGGACCACCATGCTCTTTTTCAGGAAACAAGCAAGAGCACACTGTTTGAAAGCTGTCAGGTAGGCAGGTAGGGCTCCACCTCGGAGCCCGAGCCACCCAGCCCCCAAGAGGAGGCGGCGGTCACTCGGGAGGGCCGACGGGGGACCGAGCCCCCAAGGGCGGCCGCGCCCGCAGGGCAGGGCAGGGCAGGGCAGGGCAGCCGTCTCACCCCGGCGCTGCCAGGCCGGCGCCCCGCTCCCAGCCCCGGGCGGCGCAGGGTGGGGCTCGGGCGGGAGGCGCCGGCTCGGCCGCGGGGAGAGGGGAGGCGGCCGGGACGCCGCTCCCGCCCGGGCGTCAGGCCGGCCGAGGCCCGCGGCGCCGGGAAGGTCACCGGCCGCAGGGGGCCCGACCGGGGGCGACGGCGCGCCCGCGCTACCTTTGGCCTCGCAGTCGGCGCAGTACTTGTTGTCCTCCTCCCTCAGCAGTTTGGACAGGATGAGCTGGTGCTGCTCGTTCAGCTTCTGAGCCTTCTCCCGGCAGGAGCGCGTCGCCATGTCGGGAGCGGGGCGCGGAACCGGGGCGGCGGCGGCGGCGGGCGCGGGCGAAGCCGGGCAGAGCGGACGCACCTGGCGCCGCTGGGACCGCGGGCGGACTCAGCCCAGGCGGCGGCGGCGGCGGCGGAGCGGGAGGGGAGGCGGCGGGGGAGCGCCGACGTGTCCCGCCTCCTGGCCCCGCCGCCCGCACGCTCCGCCCGAGCCGACGGGGAGGGAGCGGACGCGCCGCGGCTTCCGGGCGGCGCGGAGGAAGGACCCGGCGCCGGCGCACTGCGCATGCGCCCGCCGCCCGCGCACTGCGCATGCGCCCGGCCGCCCGCGCCCGCGGGTCCTTGTGTGGGAGGGCCATCGCCCAAGGTGATTCCAGGGGGTGTCTGCCACTGGCCCGGCCCTGCTTCCTCCCTCTGAAATGTGATTGTCTCTGAGGGCTTCGAGTGGCTAGGTACTAGAAGACGTTTTATAAGAAGACGACTTTCACCTGCTTTTGCTGACACAGCACTGGAAATGCAGAAATAACAGTGATTGGGTGGACTTATTTATCCCTTCGACGTTTATCCATGTGCAGTTTTGAAACAGGCACTGTTCTAGAACCTAGAGACATACATGGAATAAAATAGGAGAAATCGTTTCTTACATTTCAGAGGAAAGAAATAACCTACTCGTGATGTGCATTGAGGGTTAACATTTATTGAGTGATTTCTCTGCCATCAATTCTTCACCCATGTGATCCGACCACAACCCTATGATATCGTTAGTCTCCTTATAAAGATGAGGAAGGTGAGGCATAGAGGACTCAAGTAGCTTTCCCAGTGGAAGAGTTGAGATTTAAATCCAGAGCAACCTGTCTCCCGAGTCTAAAACACCTGGCAATAATTCCTTACATGATGAGGGGAAGATGTGGGCAAGGAGGCAAATACTGGGGGGGGGGGTTAATTTTAACAAGAAGCTGTATAAGCAGTGAATTTTTTTTTTTTTTTTTTTTTTGCGGTACTGGGGATTGAACCCAGGGGCGTTCTACCTCCGCGCTACACCCCCGGCCCTATTTTTTATACTTTATTTTGAAACCGGGTCTCACAAAGTTGCGGATGGCCTCACTAAGTAGAGAGAGAGAGACAGGGAGAGAGAGAGAGAGAGCTGAGGCTGGCTGTGAACCCAGATCCTCCGGTCTCAGCCTCCCAAAGTACTGGGATTAGAAGTGTGTGCCACCACGCCCGGCCTAAGCAGTGATCTTTAATGCAAGAGAGAGAGAGAGCGAGAGAGAGAGAGAAGAGAAGAGAACAAACTTGGGAGACGACAGTCTTGATTATAACCCGGAGCTCCTTAATACAGGCTCATTGGGTTTGAATTGTGGGTAAGGCCATTTGAATGATTCAGCATCTTGTGTATTATTAGCAATTTCTAATATGGGGCTTATGTAAGCAGAATAAACATGGCCTTTACCTGTGGTGAGGGTAATGCTAAGACAGGACACAAACAGGAGTCTGCGTCATACTCTTGTAAAGCTGATTCCTAGCCTTGACCCTGCATAGACATGACCCTCATGCCTCTTGTAAAGCTGATTCCTAGCCTTGACCCTGCATAGACATGACCCTCATGCCTCCTGTTCTTGGCACAGGAGCTCAACAATGTTGGTGGAATTAAATCGAATAGATTGGGCAGTGAAGATGCTCAGTTCTCGAACAAATTAAAGCTTGAACCTCACAAATCTGACAATAATTAGGGGGATATCTGGGTGAGTTCCAATAAACTGAAAAAACATCATGTGGGAGTGATGAGGTAGAATAGAAAAGATAGAAATATTAGGCAGAAAGGAGACATTGGGAAAATAGAGATTTAAAATTTGAAAGTTCATAATCTAACTCCACCCTATAGAGTGTGTTCAGTCAGACAGAAGCCTTAATGAGTCCACACCCTTAATCCAAATGGCTCCTCTCCACACCTGAGATGCTTAATGTAAGTAGGGTGGGTGAGGAGGACAAAGGTCAGACCCCACTGCCTATCTGTTGCCAGGGAAACTGAGGACTAAGAGGAAGTCCTGCCCTCCACTGTGGGACCCTAACTACCCCCTCCTATAAAAGAACTGCGAAAGCACGCAGCCGCTCTCTTGCTCTCTGGCTCACCTGGATGGATGGCTGCGCGCAGGGAGACTCTCTCTCCCTTTCTTAGATGACCCCCCACCTTTCTTAGATGACCCCCAACCTGTATCCCCACCTTTCTTAGATGACCCCCAACCTGTATCCCCACCTTTCTTAAGTTAGTTAAAACCTTTGCCTTTTTCTGATGGTACGTGTTGAAATTCTTATTCATCATGGAAGCCAAGGACCCCTCAGAATTAGCATGTAATTAGCAGACTCCTGTTTGTGTCCTGTCTTAGCATTACCCCCATGACAGGAGGTAGAACATAGGAGCCATGTCATGAAGATCGACCTGATTTTTTTTTTTTTTTTGCGATACCCGGGATTGAACCCAGGGGCGTCTACCTCCGCGCTACACCCCGGCCCTATTTTTTTATACTTTATTTTGAAACCGGGGCTCACAAAGTTGCGGAGGGCCTCACTAGGTAGAGAGAGAGAGAGAGAGAGACAGGGAGAGGGAGAGAGAGAGAGAGAGAGAGACAGGGAGA
>PVJS01002621.1:0-45709 GCA_004027185.1 Glis glis
TTTTTTTCTTTTTTTTTGCGGTACCGGGGATTGAACGCAGGGGCGTTCTATCTCCGCGCCACGTCCCCGGCCCTATTTTTTATACTTTATTTTGAAACCGGGTCTCACAAAGTTTCGGAGGGCCTTGCTAAGGAGAGAGAGAGAAAGAGAGAGAGAGAGAGAGAGAGAGAGAGAGAGAGAGACAGGGAGAGAGAGAGCAAGAGAGCTGAGGCTGGCCGCGAACCCGGATCCTCCTGTCTCCGCCTCCCAAAGTACTGGGATTACAAGCGTGCGCCACCACGCCCAGCTAGGAACCTGTTCTTGATGGCCAGTTGTTCCTCTATTTACTGATTTTATTGTAATGATGATAGTCTTGTGGGTTTAAGAGAAAAAGATGCATATGGCAATAGATAGTATAAATCTACTCTTGAGTAAGCAACTGAAAACAGACTCCCCTGAGACCATGTGCTTGAAATGGTTACATCAGGCTCAATGCATAATGTAGACACTTTGCATTTAACAAGTTGCACATGCCAAATATATGCTCTGAATTTCATCCCCCTGCAGTAAAAAATGTGTGGAATGAATGTCTCAGTCAACATTCTCACTGATATAATCCAAAACAACTGACCACACAACTTAGAGGAAGGAAGATTTATTTGCTAAGTTTTTGGAGATTTGGTGGTTCAGTCCATGTGAGGCCAGGGTCTGCGGAGCTCAGGGCATGGTAAGAGGAAGCAGAGAGATGGAGAGAGCAAGGCTCTGCTCTCACATCAGGGAGGAAAGAAGCAAGAGAGAGTGCAAGCAATCAAGGAGATTCAAAGACAAAAGAACAGTGTCTAAGGCCACACCCCTCCGGGCCCACTTTCTCCAGCCATACCCCACCTGCCTAGGTAACCATCCAGTTAATCCATTACAATGGATTTATCCACCAATGAGATTACAACCCTCATAACTTAATTTCATCAACCCTGAACATTAGTACATGAGCTCTTCAGGGGACATTCTATATCTAACCATGACAATGAACACAGATACCCTTCTCCTCACTAATACCAGTTACCCCTCAGACAGCCAACCCTACTTACATTGGGTTCGCCAGTACAAAATATTTTCTGCAACATCTTATAAACTGTCGTTTTTTAACTTAGGGTTGGTACATTAAATTAAAGTTAATCACTATTTTTCTTGCTACCAATGAATTACCTGATGTTATCACAGCTCTTTTCAACCGTAAGAGAATCAATGCACTAGTTCCTAAATATTCAGGAGCATTCTTGGCTACCAAGCAAAAATATATACCCCAGCCACTACCACTAGAAAGTCTTAGCTGTTATAAGCATTGATAAGTCTCATATCTACTTTAATAGCATGCATTTATGAGATATTTAATAGCATGCATTTGTGAGATATATTGTTCATAAACCTCTTTGGGAAATTCTTTCATAAGAAGAATTCTTTTAATTATGTCTCACACGTGGCTTTGGATACTTTTTCTCAGTATTATTCCGTAAGCCAAAATTGACACATGCTGCACTGAAAATGACAGAAAAATTAAAGTCAAGAGACCTGGGTTCTAGCCCCAACATTATGACTTATGCAGATATGATATTAAGTAATTACTTAATATCTATGTAAAATCGAGATAATCATATTACCCAAACGCAAAGTTGTCGAGTGCATGGAGTAAGAGGAGGATGTGTAGGAATACTTTACCAAATACTAGGCAAATGTCAGTCTTTATCAGGATTACATATCTAACCATGAGCCTAAAAGAACGACATGAATGCCCTGGCTACCTGCCACAGAAGAACCTAGATTATAGGATGTTACCAAAACAGGAGATTCTGATGTTTGAATATAAAAATCCTTTGTGATACACTAGTTCAAGATGTCCAGACTTCAAAACTGACTGCAAAGACTCTGTGACCATGCACTATTTAAAACTAGGTACTCAGGAAGTAGCCTAGAGAAAAATGAGAAAGGAAGGAGAGGGGACAGGAAGGGAGAGGAGGGGAGGAAAGAAAGATAAAGGGACGGGGGAAGAGAAGGAGATTGCTGACACACTGCCTTCATGAATGAATCATCCTTATGAGACATACCAATACTATACTCTTAACTTGTTCACATGAATGCATTAGCTATAAACTAATATTGGTAATTATATCTTCATAATCATACCAATAAATATTTGTTGATTTGTTACTTGAAGGAAAGAAGGAAGGATTTGTATCTTCCACTCTGGAATTTCTATTGAAAAATCAAAAATCTCTAGCCTAACCAGTGTCTAAATTATAATCATCCCAATTTTTTAAACATCAAGAAAGTTTGAGCCCAGAGTTTGCATTTGTGTTGTAGTATTATTCCTGAGGAAGAATTCTTGATTGCTAAATAAAACCAAGGTGCCCTCCACCTCAGACTTTGCTACCACAGTTCTACCTTTATGCCAAAATCGTCAACCCACAGATTTTCAGAAAATTTCTTTTCTTACCTGCATGACTGCAACTAAGCATAAGGAACACAGGGCAAAATTTTATCTGAACTGTTCACTTCTGCCAAATCAGCTTCAAGTAAATGGTCTAACTAAAGAAGGTGGCACAAGCGCCCAAGGATCCCTGAGGCCTGCAGAGGCGGGACAGCAGGGGAGATGAGCTTTACAGCCCAGATCCAGATCTATCTTGTCACCCTGCAGCCTGAGATCGCAGCTGCCAACCTCCCTCTCAGATCACTCAAGTGGGTTGAGAAATCACATCTTCTCACTTACCAACAGTATTGCTGTGCCTAAAACTGCACTGAAAGAGATGCTGGGCTTTTACCTTTAATTTTTATTATTTAATGTTTAAAGTAAATCTGAAATTTGATGCTTTTCTAATGATTTTGTAAATATCATATTCAAAAGTTAATGAGTAGGAATCGTAGAAATTTTTTTAATAAAAATTTAATCTTTTGCCGGGCGTGGTGGCGCACGCTTATAATCCCAGTACTTTGGGAGGCGGAGACCGGAGGATCCGGGTTCGCGGCCAGCCTCAGCATGCATGTGCGCGCGCGCGTGATCTCTCTCTCTCTCTCTCCTCTCTCCTCTCTCTCTCTCTCTCTCTCTCTACCTAGTGAGGCCCTCCACAACTTAGTGAGACCCTGTTTCAAAATAAAGAATAAAAATAGGGCTGGGGGTGTAGCTCAGAGGTAGAATGCCCCTGGGTTGAATCCCCAGTTCCACAAAAAAAAAAAGAATATTAGGAGCCAGGTGTGGTGGCGCATGCCTATAATCCCAATACTTGGGAGGCTGAGACAGGAGGATCACAGGTTCAAGACCAGCCTCAGCAATTTAGCAAGACTCTTAGAAACTTAGCAAGATGCTCCTTCAAAATAAAATAAGGCTGGGGGTGTAGCTCAGAGATAGATACCCCAGGGTTAATCCCCAGTACCACACACACACACACAGGAAAAAAAAGAATATTAGGAAATGAATGTACATTTGTATGTTTAGTTTAAAATAAAATATTTAACACACACACACACACACACACACACACACACATATATATATATATATTTCTGATTATTTGCTTTAATCAAATTTCTGACTAAGTAGCCAATGAGTCATCACAGAAGTTTAAGTTAAGAAGGCTTCTCGTTTAGCTGGGTGTGGTGGCATATGCTTGTAATCCCAGTATTTAGGAGGCTGAGACAGGAGGATTGCAGATTTGAGACCAGCCTCAGCAACTTAGTGAGGCCCTCGGCAGTTTAGCAAGACCCTGTTCAAAAATAGAAAATGGGGCTGAGGATGTAGCTTGGAGGTAGAATATCCCTGGGTTCAATCCCCAGTACCCAAAACAAAAATACCAAAAAAAAATACGGCTTCCATATTATCATGGGTTAAAATATAATGTCAGAAAATCATCTCACCTGCAAAGAATAAACGGACTCATAAGAACATTTATTTCACAGCAATTCAACTATTCAATGAGCAATGCACTATGGTTCTGCTCATTCCCTTGAAATATATTTGCGATACAGAGTAAAAGTCTGATGTATTGTGATTCACTCTTAACACGGAATGCCTTAGAAGAGAGTTAAATGCTTTGACTCAGGAATTATCAAAAATGTATGAGCATAAGGAGAACCCATTAAATGACCACACTGTAGTCCTTGCTGTCTTCCTGAACCCATTCAATCCCTGCCATCGCCACCCACGGACTGGATGCAGTTATGAAGCACCATCATGGCCTGTCCAAGATGAACAGAGGCCTTGGGATCAATTCCAGCACCCCTACCTGCCATGCTCAACCCTGGCCCAACGTCCTATGTACGTGGAGAACTGGCAGAGATTAAACAACACAGGGCAGATGCAGGTGTCTTCAAAGGACGAGCTGTGTTACCTACTTAATGTTGGATCTCTAGTCTAAAGGAACTGGCATTGCAAGGGAGGTGTCTCATTTGTTTTCTTGTGTTTTGTCCTAAGCATGTTCCATTACTAGATTTTTTTTCAAAACCAACTGTTGCTCTTGAAGTTCATGTGGCCCACATCAGTGTGTTAACTGTATACTGTAATTAGTAATCACCATCTGCCCTTCTGACCGGGAATCGCTGAGGCTCTCAGTGTAGGAGCAGCCACAATTCAGAGCTGATGACATACAATGAGACAAGTCATCTTACCACACCAGGCCATCAGGATGCTGCTGGGGTCGTAAAGCATTTTCCAGAAAGCAAATTAACGGCCCCATCACCCAGTTCAACCATGAAGTCCAAGCATGATGCCCTAGCCTCTCTGAGTTCTGAAATGAGCTGACATTCTAGAATCTCACTCATGTGCCCTGCAGAGCTGGTGTCTTCCCGGGTTCTATGTGGGCCTTCCTTTCTCTGCCCCTGAACCTGCATGAAAATAATCATTATTGGGTTCAGCCAAGAAGAGATTCATGAGATTTCTGAAAGGCAGAAATGGTTTATTGTTTAGCAAAAGCACAGAGAGGAAGCACCAAGAGGCCTTCTGCTTCTCAGTTCATGTGCAGAGGATCAGCTGGTCAGCATCAACAGGGCCTTTCAAGTACCAGGAAAAGGAAAGAAACATGATGTAGTTGTACTGCTCCAAGGAGACTCGCTGGTACTTCCAGGATGACTTCAAATGAAAGTTCAGCAAATCAATGAGTATCTACGCGGGGCTCATCCAAGGATGGTTTTATCAAATGCAGCTGGCCCTTGCTGCAGAAAGTTGGCAGCTAGATCAACCAGATGGGTCACTGTGAATTCCTGGAAGGGACTCGTACTTGTTATCAGTGCATCTCCAAGACTTCATGATCCTGTCTAGCGCTGTCTCTCTGTTCACATCACGAAGTCCAGTTTTCCCCTTTGCATCCACGGAAGTGAAATGATGCAAGAAACAAAGGAAACTCCCACCAACTCCCTCCCTCCCTGGCCTGGAGGGAGATCCACTGCCACTCTGTTGCCAGATCTTTCCCAAGCCTACCCTGGCAACAAAGAGCCCTTAAGTTTTCAACCAAAAAATGTCCTCAGCTTCTTTGAAAACAGAATAGAGGAAGTCGTTGAAGTCAGGGGTTCCCTGCTGGGCCCCTGCACTCTGAAACATGGTCATCCCAGGAGCCTGAATCAGACTGCAGAGAGGAAGAAGCTGGCCAGTCCTGACCCACCCCAGTGGGATCCAGGTGCTACTCTGAGCACTTGGGTCTAGCAGAATAACTCAAGTGTGTTATTGGAATATAAAGCAAACCATGAAATGTAACATTTTTGCCATGACCAATCCATGAAATTTCTCCTTTAGTAGATTATTAATAAATGTCTGTAAAAGGATTAAGCTGTTTTGCAGAAAAGGCATAGTAGATTAAAATTTTTCCCGCATATTTAAAATGAGGAACCCATAATAAAAGTGAGCATTCCCAAGGAATTCCTTTGAGAGTCCCACACTGATACTGCTGATGACTTGATTAACTTGGCTACTAAATACCTCTACCAATCCCCTCTCTCTGACCATGCACCAGCTCTCCCACCCCATAGGCCTCTTGCTGATGGGTACCTGACACCCTCTCACACCCTCACAATCCCAAGTCCTCTCCCTGATCCAAACCTTTGGCCCCCTTCACAGGACCCCACCTTCTTCACTGGGATTGAAGAGCAGACGGACAAAAGCATTCCCACCCTGCTGACCACCCAGACCGCTGGCCTTGCACCCCGCGGAACTCCTGTGCCCTTGACTATTTCCTCTGCCTCCTTGAGTACCTGTCACCAGCTACCACCCAGGCCTCTTCAGTTTCTCCCTCTCTGCGAACATACATGCACACATCACTTGATGTATTTCCTTCCATATACCCGCCCCCCTTTCCCCTTCCTCCCTCCCCATACACATTAGTGAGACTGGTAGTGAAACCTTACATGAATGTTACCTTTTGTGAACTGTTCCCTTCCTCTATCCTCATTTTCCCTCCCCCAATCTCCTTCCACTCTTCTACTGGTCTCTCTCCTCTTTTGACTGAAGTCCCTTTTGTTTCCTATTTTCTCTCTAACTTCCACATATGAGAGAAAGCATACAACCCTTGACTTTCTGAGACTGGCTGGTCCATTTAGCATAATATTCTCTAGTTTCATCCATTTTTCCAAGTGATCTTAAATGTTCTTGTGGATTTTTTTTATCGCAGAACTGCGGATTGAACCCAGGGGCATTCTACCTCCGAGCTACACCCCCAGCCCTATTTTTTTATTCTTTATTTTGAAACAGGGTCTCACTAAGTTGCGGAGGGCCTCACTACGTAGCTGAGGCTGGCCGCGAACCTGGATCCTCCAGTCTCAGCCTCCCAAGTACTGGAATTACAAGCATGCGCCAACAACGCCTGGCTTCTTATAGATTTAAATATCATGTTTGTGCATTTACTTCTAAGCCAAGCCACTCTTCTGAGATCTGAATTCACATAGCTGCAGTTGATATTTCTATTTGTATGTCACATAGTCATTTAAATTTAACATGGCTAAAACAGGACTCTTACTTTTCCCAGTTGGTGAGTTCCCAAATGTGTCCCCTTTCATCTTAATCAAGAGTACCACCATCCATCCAGTTATTCATGTCAGAAGCCTTAGAACAACCCTAATGTCTCCTTTCCCTTGCTCTCCTCACCGAATCTATCAGTAAGTCCTGTTCATTCTCTTTAAGATACTGCAAGCCGGGTGTGGTGTCACATACCTGTAATCCCTGTACTTGGGAGGCTAAGACAGGAGGATCGCAGGTTCAAAGCCAGCATCAGCAACTTAGCGAGGCCCTCAGCAACTTAGAGAGACCCTATTTCAAAATAAAAAATAAAATTGGGGTGGAATATAGCCCAGAGGTAGAATTCCCCTGGGTTCAATCCCCAATACCAAAAAAAAAGGTACTGCAAATTCATCCCTTCTTTCTATTTCCTTTGCACCTGGCAGACCAGTATGCTATGGTAGCCTCTCATTTTAATTTTTTATTTTAATTTTTATTTATTTTTTATTTATTGGTGCATTGTAATCATATATCTTGATGGGTTTCAGGGTGGTAGAAGTATACAACTGCTCTCTCTGCTTTTATTCTTACCTTTGTCTAGCTCCTTCTCTATACACCTCCAAGGGGTACCCTTTTCTTACTGCCTTCTAGAAATATTTCAATGGTCGTCTATTGAATTCAGAAAAAAAGTCTAAGTTCCTAACCATGGAGCACATGATATGTCTCTCCCAGTCTCTCCAGGATCATCCTGGTCTCACCCTGGCCTGCTGCAGTTTAACAACAGTGCCTTTCAACTACTTAAGCCGGGGACTTTCCTGCACCAGTGACCACTTATCTCTACCATGTCCCTAATCATCCCTCCATCTTCATCCTCCTGCTTTCCCATTGCCCTGACATCAGATCCTTGTGAAAGTCTCTCTCTTCTCCAAGTTTTCCATTTATTTATTTATTTATTTATTTATTTATTTATTTATTTATTTGCAGTACTGGGGATTGAACCCAGGGGCATTTTACCTCCGAGCTACACCCCCAGCCCCATTTTTTATTCTTTATTTTGAAATAGGGTCTCGCTAAGTTGCAGAGGGCCTCACTAAGTAGCTGAGGCTGACCAAAAACCTGGATCCTCCAGTCTCAGCCTCCCAAGTACTGGGATTACAAGCGTGCGCCACCACGCCCGCTCAAGTTTTCCATTTATATAGCCCTTTCAAAAGTAGTTCTCCTGTTGTTTAAAAGCAATATTCTTCTGACTTTCCCTTCTATCCCTTACGTGTCCATTTCCTGCAGTGTCTTTGGACCCTTTCTTTGTACCCTTTATAATTTTATGTACAAAGCTTCAACAATCACCCGGTGCCTGATTTCAAAACCTAAGTCCATGCCAGAGCCAATCTCTCTTCCAAAAGACTGGGACTCTCATTCTCAAATTCTGGCTAGACATTTGTCTATCATGTCAGGCTGACTTAAAAAAAAAAAAGATTATTCGTAAAACCAAACTCTTCACCTTTACTATAAAACCTTCTCTTTTTCCTTGTTGTGGTGCGTGCGTGTGTGTGTGTGTGTGTGTGTGTGTGTGTGTGTGTGTGTGTGTTACTGGGGATTGAACTCAAGGGCACTTTACCACTGAGCTACTTCCCTGACCTTTTTATTTTTTTGAGACAGGGCATTGCTAAATTGGTGAGGCTAGCCTTGAACTTCTGATCCTCCTGCCACAGCCTCCTGAGTTGCTAGGATTACAGGCATGTGCCACCATACCTGGCTTATTATTGTATCTTTATAGCATGAACATTTTCCCATACAAACTTTTTAAGTCATTGTTGACTTAGTCTTCCCTTTCGCCCCAAAAAATCAATAAATATATTTCTACTGGGCTTCATAAACATGCCTCTCTACTCCACTCCCATGGAGCCTCTCAACTGGTCTCCCCGGCCCCTCTGTTCCAATTTATTTTGCACATTTGCTGCTATCATTTCAATTTCTTAAAACCACTCTGATATGCACTGCTTTAAAAACCTTCCATAAGTACTTCTTGGCTAAAAAACAAGGAGCAGAATCTTTATCCCACCATATAAGGCATTCACTTTTTTTAATTATTTTATTAGTGCATTGCAATTATACATCATAGTGAGGTTCGATGTGATAAAAACATGCATGCACAAAGCTCTTGGTGTAATTCCCTCCACATCCTACCTCACTCTGCTCCCAGCTCCTGCCTCCCCACATGCGTTAGTGAAATTGGTAGTAATACTTTCACATATTGCCATAATATTATATGAACTGTTTCCTTCTTCCCTTCCCTAACTCCCTCCCCCAAGCCCCTTCCCCTACTCTACGTGTTTTCTCTCCAGATTATTAAACTCCTTTATGTTTCCTTTTTTCTCTCTAGCTTCCACATAAGAAAGAAAACATACATCCCTTGACTTTGAGACTGACCAGTCTCACTTAGATCAATCATAATATTCTCTAGTTCCATCCAATTTCCTGCAAATGACATAATTTTCTTCTTCTTCGTAGTTGAGTAGTATTCATTGTGTATTTATCACAAATTTTCTTTATCCATTCATCTGTTGATTGGAGACCTGGGTTGGTTTCATAATTTGGCTATTGTTTATTTGGTACCTATTTATTGAGTGACTACTGTATGCCAACCACTGTGCAAGGATTCAGCAGTGAGCAAGACATAGCCACAGCCCACATGAAGTTTATGTTCTAGCAGGAAGTCAAATAGTAAACAAGGAAATTTAATCAATATATGCTATTTTTGGCTCTTAATATCTTCTAAAAATAAAATTTAATAGAGTAAGGATTTGGGGGATGATTGGCAGCAAACTATCTTAAAGTTATCAGGGAGAGTCTTTTTTAAAAATATATTTTTATTTTTAATTGACACATAGTAATTGTACATATTTACGGGTACACTGTGGCATTACTATATACGTATATACAATGTATAATGATGAGGGTAGCTAGCATATCTATCATCTCAGACATTTATCATTTGTTTTTATTGGAAGCATATAAATTCCCCTCTACTATTTTGAAATATTTGATTAATTGTTGACAACTATAGTTCTCCTACTGTTCTACAGAGCATAAGAAGCTCCTCCTATCCATCTGCACCCTGTACCTGTTAACTGGGGACAGTCTCTGAGCTGACAATTGATTAGCTACCTGAATTACACCTGAGAGAGTATAAAAGAAATTCAGAAACAAAGCAGCAGTGGAAAGACCCAGAAGCAAGGAAAATGTTGGCGCGCTGATGAGCAGCGGGGCAGGTGTGGTGGCAGCAGATCAGGATGAGTGTGGTAGAAGACAAGGTCAGGAAGTGGGCCTGGGCCCAATGGCGCAGAACCCCACAGGCCATGGAGAGGAGCTGCGGCTTTGTTCTGAGGGATATGGGAAGCCCCTGGAGTAGTCTGACCATGAAAGAGACATGATATGATTATCATTTTCAAAAATACTCCCTGAGGATGGGCTCGATGGTACTCGCCTGTAATCCCAGTCTTTGGGAGACTGAGACAGGAGGATCGCAGGTTCAAGGCCAGTGCACAGTAATTTAGCAAGACCTTGTTTCAAAATACAAAATAAAAGAGGGCTGGAGGTGTAGCTCAGTGGTACAGCAGCCCTGGGTTCAATCCCCAGTATCACATACAAACACACACACACACACACACACACACACACACACATCCTCCCTGAGGGGCTGGGGATGCACTCAGTGGTACAGCTTGCTTAGCATTTGGGGATGGAGGCAGTGGGCTCCATCCCCAGGAAGGCATTTTTAAGTAAATCAGTACTTCCTGACCTAACTGCAGCACAGGTAGCTAACCTCTCTTTCACTAATGCTTCTCTCTTTATTATAAATTAATTGATAAATTATTGTCATCTGTATTTGGGGGGTACAAAAGATATTATGACTTATGAATATAATGTAGAATAATTAAATCAAACTAATCAATGAACCCATCACCTCAAATACTTGCCATTTTTGTGGCAAGAATGTTTCAAATTTACTCTCAGCAATTTTGAAACATTCTATACATCATTATTAACCATCTTCACAACACTGCAATAGATCACACACACACACACACGCACACGCACACACACGCACACACACTTATTCTGTTCTCCCCTCCCCCCATCCCTAGCAACCTCCATTCTATCCTCTGCTTCCTTGAGTTCCATTGTTTTAGATTCCACATATAAATAGGAACATGTGGTATTTGTTTTTTCGTGCCTCATTTATTTCAGATCATCTCATTAAATGCAGAAAACACATTTGGCAAAATCAATAATTTTTTCATGATAACAACTCTCAACAAATTAGGTATAGAAGAAATATACCTCAATATAATAAAGATCAAACATGATAATCCCACAGCTAATATCATTATATACAATAGTGAAAAAAAGATTTTTTTTGGTATTGGGTGATTGAACCCAGGAGCACTCTACCTCTGAGCTACACTGCCAGCCCCCCCCCTTTTTTTTAAACAGAGTCTCAGCAACTAGGTTGCTGAGAGTCTCACTATGTTGCTGTGGCTAGCCTCAAACCTGCAATCCTCCTGTCTCAGCCTTTCAAGTACTGGGATTACAGCTGTGAGCCACTGTGCCCAGCAACAGTGAAAATTTGAAAGCCTTTTCTCTAAGATCTGGGACAAGGCAAGGATGCCCATTCTCACCGCTTCATTATAGTAATGGAAGTCCTTGCCAAAACGATTAGATAAGAGAAAGAAATAAACACCATACAAACTGGAAAGGAAAAAGTGAAATTATCACTGTTGATTACATGATCTTATACATAGAAACATTTTAAAGATCACAAAAAAACCTGTTAGAATTAATAGACAAGCCGGGCGTGGTGGCACATGCTTGTAATCCCAGTACTTTGGGAGGCGGAGGCCAGAGGATCCGGGTTCGTGGCCAGCCTCAGCTCTCTCTCTCTCTCTCTCTCTCTCTCTCTCTCTCTACCTAGTGAGGCCCTCTGCAACTTCGTGAGACCCAGTTTCAAAATAAAGTATAAAAAAATAGGGCCAGGGGTGTAGCACGGAGGTAGAACGCCCCTGGGTTCAATCCCTGGTACCGCAAAAAAAAAAAAAGAATTAATAGACAAATTCAATAAAGTTGTAGGTTAAAAAAATCAACACACACACACACACACACACACACACACACACACACACCTCAATAGAGCTCCTATACACTACCAATAAACTTTCTGAAAAAGAAATCAGACCAGGTATGGTGGTGTGTGCTTGTAATCCCAGTACTTGAGAGGCTGAGACGGGAGGATCAGATTCAAGGCCAACCTCAACGACTCAGCAAGATCCTGTTTCAAAATAAAAAAAATAAAAAGGACTGGGAGTGTAGCTCAGAGGTAGAATGCCCCTGGGTTCAATTGCCAGTACCAAAAAAAAAAAGAAAGAAATCAAGAGAACAATCACATTTGCAGTAGCTATCTAAAAGCAAAATAAAATAAAAAGGAATAAACTTAAGTACTAAAGTGAAAGACTAAAAACTATAGAACATTAATGAAAGAAATCGAAGAGGCCACTAATCCTCTTCACATCCACTGCGCTCCAGCCCAGCTGAACAACTTATACTTCTCAGAACCTACCCTATTTGTTATCACTGCTGAGCCACTGGCCACCTCTTTCTCCTCCCTAGAGGCCCCTCTTGATCATTTCTGCCTCTCAAAATATTGCCCCTCCCTCAAAGCTTAGGAATAATGACATCTCCCCAGTAAAGCCTCCTCAGCCCCCAGTCTGGTAATAATCAGTCTATTCCTAGAACTCCTGCAGCAGGTCATTTGAGCCTCCATCACCATCCCTGTCTCGCCCTACTGTGTGCTCTAATTCTTTGTGCATGACACACCTCCCTCCTGTGTCATGAATATATTCGGGCACGAACTATGTACCTCTCATTGTTGTTCCACTACAAATCATATACCTCGCACACAGCAGACCTGCAGGAAGAGCCTGCATGGTATTGAATGGACAGCCTTAATTAACATCAATTATTGTTTTGGGTTTGCATCCAGTCCTAAATCCATAGTGCTATCATTTCTGTATCACTGATGTATCTGCCTACTTAAATAACCTTTCTTTGAATGCCCTCTGTGTTATAAGGGAGGAACAAGTATGTAGGTTATTCCTTTCCTTAAACAAAGAGAAGTTCTTTCATGCGTCATGGAAAATTAAAGCACAGTAATAAAATGCGCCAACAAGGCTTGTTGAATAATGATTTAGTGGAAATGTTGCTTTTTCTCCTGTTCATCGGTTCTAACTTCCTCCCAAGTCCTAAAGCCCAGTGTTCTGTTTGTCTTGTTTTTAGATTACATTGACAACTATTGGCTATGGAGATAAAACCCCCCTCACTTGGCTGGGAAGGCTGCTCTCTGCGGGCTTTGCGCTCCTTGGCATCTCTTTCTTCGCACTTCCTGCCGTGAGTATCTTTGCAAGAGTAAAGCAGTTTCAATTAGGTCTTAGAGGGCTACTCGACTGAGTTTTCACAAACCAGGGGGCTCCAGAATATGCCTCTATCACTGACAAATGTAATTTTTCTAATACAGTGCTGACTTTCTAAAATATAACTAGGTGGATAATTTCTAAGCTATGGTCTTCCCTTGGAAGCCTTTGAGCCTTTAACACCAGCTAGGTCTTTATGACCAGATAACAATTCAGATAGTATCACCTGTCAGTCAGCATGCTACTAACATGTTTTAAGTATTTGTAGAAACTTAAAGGTAAGCTGGCAATAAATACATGAAAAAAATGTTCAACTTTGCTAGCAATCAGGGAGATGCAAATTAAAACTACACTGAGATTCCATCTAACCCCAATTAGAATGTCAATCATCAAGAAGTCAAACATCAATAAATGCTGGCAAGGATGTGGGGAAGTAGGAACTCTTCTACACTGTTGGTGGGACTGCAAATTAGTACAGCTGCTATGGAGATCAGTGTGGAAGTTCCTCAGAAAACTGGGAATGAATCCACCATATGATCCAGTTATAGCACTCCTGGGTATCTTTCCAAAGGAACTGAAATCAGAATATTATAATAATACATGCATATCCATGTTTATAGCAGCATAATTCATAATAACCAAATTATGGAACCAACCCAGGTGTCCATCAACAGATGAATGGATTACAAAATTATGGGATAGCCACACAATGGAATTCTACTCAGCAATCAAGAAGAACAAAATAATGTCATTTGCAGGAAAATGAATGGACCTGGAGAACATTGTGTGCAGTGAGATTAGACAGTCACAGAAATGAAGGGTCATGTTTCCTGTCATATGCAGAATGTAGGGAGTAATCAGGGTACAAGCAATAGGGACTTTAGATAATAGAGGAGAAACCCCAGTGGCGGGAGGGAAGTGGTCTAGGGGAAGGGGGAGAACAGAGAATTAATGAAGGAAACACTTCCATGGACATTATGTACATATGTGAGAATACCAATGCCCTTCTCAATACCCTGTATGAGGAAGGGGGGAATGGGGAGGGAGCCAGGGAAAGCCCACCAAGTGCTGTGTACATGCATGTCACTATCACTGTGAACTACATCATGATATGAGACTACAATGCACCAATAAAAGTATGAAAAAAAGTTAAGCCGGGCATTGTGGTGCACACTTGTAATCTTACTACTTGGGAGGCTAAGACAGGAGGATTGCAGTTATGCCACCAACCTCAGCTACTTAGCGAGGCCCTGTACAAGTTGGCAAGACCCTGTTTCAAATTTTTAAAAAAATAGGGCTGGGGGTGTAGCTCAGAGATAGAATGCCCCTGGATTCAATCCCCAGTACCATGAAAAAAAAAATTAAAGGCATCTTCATTTTAAACTGATCACTTCAATTTGGTTTATAATGTGTACTGCTGAAGCAACAGATATGCACAAGAGAAGTGTTTTCCTCCTTGGATCCATTTGAGTGAAAAGCAAATGACCTTAAAGGGTTTAAAATGTGTCCAGTGATTTATTCTTTGTGTCACTGTCATCGATTTTTCTTAATGAGCAGTTTCTGCATCTTATCAGAACGAAGAGCACATTTATCTTTCCCCAAGCTTCTGATTATTTTCTCCTTAATGGATGAAGTTTGTCTTTCTTTTTTTTTTTTTTTTTGCGGTACCGGGGATTGAACGCAGGGGCATTCTACCTCCGCGCTACGCCCCTGGCCCTATTTTTTATACTTTATTTTGAAACCGGGTCTCACGAAGTTGCGGAGGGCCTCACTAAGTAGAGAGAGAGAGACACAGGGAGAGAGAGAGCAAGAGAGCTGAGGCTGGCCGCGAACCCGGATCCTCCAGTCTCTGCCTCCCAAAGTACTGGGATTACAAGCGTGCGCCACCACGCCCGGCTGAAGTTTGTCTTTCTGATCATTTTGTCCTCTGGTTTCTTTAAAGGCAGTTGACCAAAACAGTATAATTTCCTGCTATCCCCACACTCTCACTTTTGCCCCCTCCACCTGGGGTGGGGGTGGGGAGCCAACAGAAAGGTGTGTTGAGGCTGAGGTGGTGGCAGCAGGTGTCCCTCGGGAAACAGCCGGTCTTCCAATGCTTCCAGGGAAGCCAGGGACGTGGGAGGCCAGCCAGGGATTTCCAACACCACAGCCCTTAGTTCATGGGCTCCCTCTGCCTGCTAATGAATGCAGAAGACACTCTTGTCCTTTCGACAGCCAGTGCCCACTCTATATTGACCAGCTGGCTCTTCCTTAGAACACTCAAAATCACAGAGACTGAAAAGACTATGCCCGCGCCGGGGCATTAGACCTCAGCCTGCACCGTTGGTCACACACTATGTGACCATCCGTTTGCTAGGACAGCTGTAACACGGTACCACAGACCGGGTGTCTTCAACAAGAGACACATATTGTCTCACAGTTCTTGGGAGATAGAGATCCAAAATCAAGGCCCTGGCAGGGTTAGTCTCTTCTGAGAGCCATGAGAGAAGGATGTGCTCCAGGCCCTGTCCCTGGCTTACAGGTGGCATCTTCTTCCTGAATCTTCTTCCTGTGCATCAAATTTCCTCTTCCTATAAGGACATCAGTCATATTGGGTTAGGGCTCACACTCGTGACCTCATTTTAACTTGATTATCTAAGTAAGGGTGCAATCATCAAATAAGGTCACATTCTGCGATTTAGAAATGAGAACTCTAGCTGTGCATGGTGGCACACACTTGTAATCCCAGTACTTGGTAGGCTGACACTGGAGGATCTGAGTTCACAGCCAGCCTCAGCTACTTAGTGAGGCCCTCTGCAACTTAGTGAGACCCTGTTTCAAAATAAAGAATAAAAAATAGGGCTGGGGGTGTAGCCCTGAGGTAGAATGCCCATGGGTTCAATTCCAAGTACCACAAAAAAAAAAATTAGAACTCTAGCCAGATGTGGTGGTGCATGCCTGTAATCCCAGTACTTGGGAGGCTGAGACAAGAGGATCACAGGTTTGAGACCAATATCAGCAATTTAGTGAGACCCTCAGCAACTTAGCAAGACCCTGTTTTAAAATAAAAAGGGCTGAGGTATAGCTTAGAGATAGAATGCCCCCAGGTTCAATCCCTAGTATGAGAGATAGAGATAGAGATAGAGATAGAGAAGAAGGAAAGGAGGGGAACTCCAATATATGAATGAATTTGGGGGAAGTGTAATTCAGCTCAAACAGTGATTCTGAGTATGTTTCTTCATCAATATAATAGAAGAATTATTGAGCCAAAAGAAATTTGGGGAAGACAATGTAAGTTAACGGTTTATGAAGAAAACTCAATGAATGTTTCTTCCCATTACCTGTAAGAATATAAAAATACATTTCCTGGTGTAGATAAATCAAAGAATATAAAAATCTCACTTATCCAAAATCAACTTCCCTAGCAATCTCAACAATCCAGAACAAAGCAGAGAGTCACTGAATAATTAGATTCCCTGTAAGAAAATACCTTCAAAAACAATAAAATGCAGTCTGGATTTTTTTTCCCAAAAATAATGGCACAAAATACCTGCCGCTTTTTTGTTTAGATTTATCCTGGAGTAACATAGGTAGCAATATTGTTTAAATAGACACTGGTGTATGCATTGTCCCATAGCAGAGCCACATGAGACCTCACTTGTAACCCTATCATCATTATCAAAGAAGATTCTGCATTGGCGTGTGTGGCTTCACAATCCCTCGAAGATCAGAACAGCAAATATAGAGGGAGGCGGACAGAACAAACATGACAACAGGAAGAGGTGGTGAAAGACTAACAGCAAGCGAGGGGGAAGAAAGCCTGTAAGAAAAAGCAGACTGAAGTGCTCACGGCGTGTGAAGATCTGAGGCCAGCGAGCGCGAGGGTCAACCCGCCTCCAGCTTCACCCAGCTCAGGGAAACGCTGGGCTCCATCATCAAAGTCTCAGCTGCTATAGGGAGGTTAAACTGTTGCTGGTAGGTTAAAAGTCAGAGACTAAGCAGTCAGTCTTAGAAATGTCTCCAATAAAATGATTACAATTTTTATATACAAATTCAACTCACACATTTTGGAAATCTGAATAATGTGCTTGCACAGAGGAGAACATTTCCTAACAATGCCAAGAAAAGTAGCCTCTGCTGTGGATCTTTTTACTGCAACCTCTCATTTTGCTGAGAAAGTTAGGGATAGATCGTGAGCAGCTCCTGTTTGGGGTTCCTCCCAACCAGGAAACCTAAGAACCAAGGTTTCCCTATCTCCCCTTCACAGCAGGACTCTCCTGCATCACAGAGTTATACAGGCCACCCTACAAGACTTCCTCTGGGGCCCAGCCATCCCTAGGCTAATGAGCTCACAGAGGCAACCCCGGAACCCTGCATCACCTGGATAAGTGGGTCTCTCCTCTTTAGGGAGCTCTCTCCTCCTGCTACATACTCTTGTTCAGGTATCTGTTTACTTGTAAAAAAAAATTGAATTTTACAGAGATTG
This sequence comes from Glis glis, assembly GCA_004027185.1. Classification (NCBI taxonomy): domain Eukaryota; kingdom Metazoa; phylum Chordata; class Mammalia; order Rodentia; family Gliridae; genus Glis; species Glis glis. Next base: position 17,879 of record PVJS01002621.1, read on the forward strand.
AATTGCCTGAGACAACTAGCTAGTAAGTTCAATGCGAAGATTAGTTCTATTTGACTTGAGACATTACCTAACCATTCAATAATAAATGTTAGCTACTATCTATAATCATCAATAATATGAATAAGTATAATTATTGTATATAATATAGCATAATAATATTAACAACTACTGAAAATCTTTCAGCATAGTTCGTTTTCTATGTGTGGCTCATTTAATCTGGAAGATAAAAGGAATAAATATTTAAAATGTTTACCAAAACAAATTTCTTCTATTTGATGTTTATGTAGCACTTCTCAGCCTAGTAATAAAATTTAAAACTTAAAAAGCCTTGTTATCCTAGAAAATGAATGGGGAAAAAAAAACCTGGATTTCTAAGAATTTGTATCTATTGGCATCAATTTTTTTTTTTTTTTTTGCAGTACTGGGGATTGAACCCAGGGGCATTCTACCTCTGAACTATACCCCCAACCCTATTTTTTATTCTTTATTTTTAAAACAGGGTCTCACTAAGTTGCAGAAGGCCTCACTAAGTAGCTGAGGCTGGCCGCGAACCTGCGCAATCCTCCTGTCTCAGCCTCCCAAGTACTGGGATTACAAGCATGTGCCACCACGCCCGGCTTGGCATCAATATTTAAAGGGATGGCACATATGTTTAAAGATTAAGCCATGCTGTATGTGTGTATATATAAAATAGACTTTAATAGACTTCTGTTTAGGTGCTGAGCCGTATGCTAAGGGAGAGGTGGAGGAAAATTGGAATGGAGCCCTAAGGAGACAGTGAGCAGACCTGGTTTAATAGTCACCGTAATGTACAGTGTGGAGCAAGAGAAACGTAGCAAACGTCTACTAATACATGTTTCTAAGTAATGCCTGTTAGTCTGTTTGGTAGATGCTAAATTTGTGCTATATAGAGCCTGTCTTCATTTTCCAAAGAGGATTTAACCCTGAACCTCATAACCATATAATAAGTTCTCAAAACTGGTGTCATGGCTATTAATTCAATTTCTAAAAACCTGGGTCATCTTCCATAGAGTAGGTTATACACAAATAAGTGCATAATGTATGCACATTTAATACATTTTATATATAAGTGCTATAAATTCTTATACTTTATAGTTTCTTACATGTTTATACTCCATGAGAAGTGACATTAAAGGGGAAATAAATCAATTTTTCATAAACAACCTTATATAACAAAAAAATTAGGAGTCATGGATGACTAGAGCTGATCTTTACTTGGAAGTGGAGAGCCATTTTTATAACCTCCAAGTGGAGGCAAACATTGTTTAAATCTATAAACCAGATCATAGAAACCAAGTTATTATAAAGCTTAGTTTGTATAATCAGAACCTGTATGAGATGGAAATCTTACGCAGCAGGAGACACACACTGAAAATATGAGATGGAAAACAGAACTCATGATGTCACTGCTAATTTCAAGGGACAGTCATTTATTTCATTAATAATGGAGCAAATCATTGCTCATTAGTAGCATATAATATTATTTTATGATTGTGGATTGCTTACTGTCTGGCTATTGTCACTGATGTGCTCAGAATTGTGAAATCTCAAGATAAGAAGGTAGGTGAAAGGCTATCTAGAACCCCAAAATATCTCAGGCAAGCTGTCACCCAAGTTAAGACTTAACACCTCCCAGAAGTGAAATAAATCCACCACCTCTCTAGGCAGCCTATACCATCTTTTAACTACTTAAAACACATACAGAAAAGGAAAACAACCATTCCTTATCTGTGGAAAATACTTACTGCTTATAAGATGTCCATCTCTAACCTAAGAGTGAGACTCCTTGAAGTTTAATAAAAAGCTAATAATTTATAGCTTGCAACTAAAATACTCAAACTTGAAAGCAATGGGGCTTCAAGTCCCATACCAACAAAGTCGAGAGTGTAGACAATGCCCAGAGACTGCACATAGCAAGCTCTGAGAGCCAGCTCGAGGCCCAGACGCACAGCATCCTGATTTCACAAACGTTAGACCAAAGTAACTGAAGAAAGAGAGGAACAGCAAAAGAATCAGGGTTTGGGCCAATCAAGGTGATGCGCAGAAGGAAAGAAAACAAGCCAAAAACTAATGCAAACAAAGGAAGGGATGTTAATCTCACTAACCCAAAATCCGAATAGGTGAGCCTAACCCCAAAAGGTAAGGAACGCTAAAGTGTGAGATTAAAACTGAGGAAAATAGGAATGTGCTTTGCAAAGGCACCTGCTCTTGTCTTCACTGTACAGACAAGCAACCGGAAACCCTTCATCTGGATAACAGCCCCCATCTCTCTCTCTCTTACTGAGAATTGAACCCAAGGGCATTCTATTTCCCCCAACTCTTTTTATTTTTTCTTTTGAAACATGATCTCACTACAATGCTGAGGCTAGGCTTGAACCTACGATCCTCCTGTCTCAGCCTCCCAAGTACTATGATTATGGGCGTGCGCCACCACACACAGCTCCCCTCTCTTTTACTTTACTGTGGTAGGTGTAGAAGTAGAGCATCACAAAAGACTACAGCTGGGACAGATTTGAAACACCCACTCCTGCATTGCATGGAGGGGGAATATACAATTTCAGAGTCCCATCAAAGCATGAGAAATACTCACAGACCCATAACAGCAGAAGTTAATTCTCTCAAATTCAAAATCTGGTACTGTCCAAAACAAGAATTATGCCCTCTGATTGCTATCACTGGATAAGACCACTCACTCAAAGTTAGGCATTAAGAAATGACACAAAGAAGGCCACACACACACAAACTGTCATTTTTACTTGTAATTAAGGTGCCTCTTACTACACCACCAAAGACAATAAATGACAACACTGCGTTGACTTGCTAAAGAACAGAAGTTGTCACATCTCCTGGCAATGTCACCTAACAACTTGCCATTAGCTGGTAGCATTATAATAGAGATAAATAGTGTTTGCTTTAATGAGTAACATGTTTATTCTGGACAGGTTACATACTGTTTGTCTTCTCCCAGACTCATTTTAGAAGTTTTTAAAATATTTGTATTATTTAACAAGCACTTTTGAAATTTGTTTTTAAAAGTGCTATTTTTATATTTTGTTCCAGGGCATTCTTGGCTCAGGTTTTGCATTAAAAGTACAGGAACAGCACCGCCAAAAACATTTCGAGAAAAGAAGGAACCCAGCTGCCAACCTCATTCAGGTAATGTCAGTGCAATAGGTAGACAGCGACATCTGTCTCCATCCGTGCTTGCTAGGTCACTTTCCAACCTCTGCTTTATTGCTTCATAGAACCACCGTTTTGTCTGTTTTTTAAAAATGAAGTCAGAACTTAACAAGCAGTTCAGGCTAATTAACCATACCATGAAGCCAGGCAGAGATTAGCAGATGTGTGGCTCCTGGAATGACCTAATGTGTCTCACGAATTACTTGGTGAAACATAACGACTGATCATTAAGTGATGGAGCAGAATGTGGCGTCGTTCTCTGCATTACACTTAACCTTCTCCAGCAAGACACATGCCATGTTCTGAAGAACAGCATGTTTGTTTAGAATGTCAACATTTAGTATCCACAGAATTTCATTTAATGCCACTTAGAGCAATAACTGGAAACAGTTATCCTATTTTAAGAGTTGGTAGAGTTGTGGAATACATCAATGTTTGAGAATGTAAAGCCATAAGCATATTATCTGATGCTAGTTCATCATATATAGGTGTGATTTGGCATTTCATTTTCTTCTCAATTAACTTGAGATTTATTTTCTTTAGTGCTAAGAGAAATGCTTCTCCTTTTGCCATCTATGTCTTTTGGAAGGAGAACCAGGTTAAGAATCACAGAATAGCCGGGTGTGGTGGTACACACCTATAATCTCAGTACTTGGGAGGCTGAAACTGGAAGATCGCAGGCTTGAAACCGGCCTGAGCAATTCAGCAAGACTCTCAGCAACCTAGTGAGACCCTGTTTCAAAACAAAAAAATAAAAAATAAAAAGGACTGGGGGGTATAGCTCAGAAGTAGAATGTCCCTGGGTTCAGTACCACAAAAAAATCATAAAATATATTTTCACTACATCCATAGTGTGGAGTTGGCATTTAAATATGGGCAAGATAATTCTACCATATGAAATTTCTTGCCATCCTGCCAGGCAGCTGAAGCTCAGAACTTCTCACCTGCAGCAGTTTGGGGTGGCCTTCCAAGGTGCCAGGAGACTTGTCTTCATGCTGTCTTAACAAGCACATTGCTTTCATTTAGATTGCAGGCTGGGGTGGCTGAGTTAGTAGGAGGTAGCCACTGTGAACTCTGGCCTTTGTCTATGGTTGTGGTATGCAACACCTCCCACAGAAATGGAGATAAGGAAAGGAGGAGGGGCTGGGGATATAGCTCAGTGGTAGAGTGCTTACTTAGCATGCTCAAGGTCCTGCGTTCAATCCCCAGTACTGCAAAAAGAAAAGAAAAAAGAAGTGTGTGACTCAGTTATACCATGAAGATCTGTTCACATATAATGACTAGATTGCTATATGTGACTTTAATTTTTAAATCAGCCTATTCTGCAATTATTGACAAGAAAACAGACTATTGGGCATGATTTCCAATGCAAACCACTGAAGTCTTCATTTTTTAAATTTCCAGCCTTTAAAAGAGCACCAAAGAGAAAGTAGACTTTATTTTCTTAACGGAAAAAGTAGACTTTATTTTCTTAAGGAAGGGAAAGATTCTTAAAGTAGTAGGAGTTTAAGATTTGATGCCAGCCAGTCATGGTGGTGCACACCTGTAATTCCAGTACTCAGGAGGCTGAGACAGGAGGATCACTGGTTCGAGGATTTAGTGAGGGTCTCAACAGTGAGACCCTCAGAAACGGCAAGACCGTTTCAAAATAAAAAGGGTTGAGGGTGTAGCCGAGAGGTAGAATACCCTTGGGTTCCATCCCCAGTACAAAAATGAAAGTAAAATAAAATGCCCAACGATAATCAGCAGAGTGAAAGGGGGAGTCCCACATTCTAGGAGGCACAGAGTCCCTGAGGCTCACAGCACAGAGCCGTTTGTCCTTTAGCACTTCTTAACTGGTTGGGGATGTTTCCATAAAATTTTCTCTTTACTTTTCTTATCTTTAATTTCCCTTCACTCTAGAAAAAAATGTTTTCCAACCTGTGAGTGAAAGATTATCTGATGGGTTCCTTGCTTCCATCGGGTACCAAGCCCTGTCTACATATGGAACCAATAACACATCTTACAAAAGTAAACCTCTTAGAAGATCAGCTGTTCTGTTAGAAAGTGAGCCCTCAGGCAGGGTGTGGTGGCACACACTTGTAATCCCAGTACTTTGGGAGGTGGAGACCGGAGGATCCGGGTTCGCGGCCAGCCTCAGCTCTCTCTTTCTCTCTCCCTGTTTCTTTCTCTCTCTCTCTCTCTCTCTCTCTCTCTCTCTCTCTTTCTACCTACCTAGTGAGGCCCTCCACAACTTCGTGAGACCCGGTTTCAAAATAAAGTATAAAAAAATAGGGCCGGGGGTGTAGCACGGAGGTAGAACGCCCCTGGGTTCAATCCCCGGTACCGCAAAAAAAAAAAGAAAGAAAGTGAGCCCTCAGAGAGTGTCATATGCATGTATAATTGAGATGCCATGGAACTGTGCTGTCCAGTACAGTAACCATGGGCTCTATGTAACTGTCTAAATATAAACTAACTAAAATAAAAATTCCGTGTCAATGTGACACTAGAGTCTTCTCAAGTGTTCAGTAGCTTTAAGTGGCTATTGGCTACCATACTGCAACTGCATAAGACACATACAGAGAATGACAGGAGGAACTTTTTGATCCAACTAATCCCTATCGACTACTAAATTGCAAAAAAATTAACACTGAACTTAAAAATAAATTGTTTTAATGGTGATAGGTTTTTATTTTATAGACCTTAGCCCCATTAAATATATATAAAAAGAAGTTTAAATTAAGCCAAAAACTATAAAAGTAAATAAATAAATGGCTATTCCTGCAGCACTTAATTTATTTATGTCCACAGCCTGACTAAGGCAAGGCGTGTATCACAGGTAACCCATAAATGAGGGAGAAGATGCTGATTGAACAGTTTTGCCTGAGGGCTTAGAATTTGATTTTATGGAACTTGGTTATGTGACATATATTGGGATCATCAGTTGAATTTATAAAATTTTAAGTAACAATAGAGCAAAATCATGAATTTTTCTTTACTGAAATCTCTAAACTATATGTTGTTCTTAGCAGAAAAGAATGAAATATTCAAGGTTCGAAATGTTCGATACCTTTAAAATCTAATCATTGTTTCATGAATCAAAATAGAATTTACTTATTTAAAAGCAACTGTTCCTTCATTCAAATGCAACTTATTTATTTATTATACATCAAATTGATAATGTAACTTAATTTATTCATTGTTTCTCCTTGATGTAGTCTTTGGATAGAATTCAGGGCTTTAGGCCTTGATTATATATTATAGAAATTTATTTTTAAGGATGCACTAGATTGAAAAGCAAGCCTCATTTGCTGATACATCCATTTTCTTACCCAATAAACCTGGTTTGCTGAACATGCAAAGCATCGAGACCAAAAGCAATCTCATTTGTTTTAAGCCACAGCCACTATCTTCCTGTAAGGGCAAGTGAGATGACCAAATTGCTTTGTCATTTGGTTGGTGAGAAAACTTAAATTAACCAGCATTTCAGGGTTTTAGGGAAAAGTTTCAAACCCCAGCAGCTTGCAGCAAATTTAGCTGTGTCAATATCTTTGTATGATTCATTTAAATTAACTTTTCAAGTGGAGCAGCCTGGGAAAAGAAATAAGCTCTCAGTAACATTTTGATCACCTGCCCAAATGTCACAACTTTTATTAATAATGCCTAAGACTCATGAAGTGCTTTTTAGTTTGCAGAGTGCTTCTGACATATTTTGTCACTTGATCCTCAAGAGAAGCCTGGGAGGAGCTAGGACTAACATCCCGGCTGTTGGACTCCAAAGCCATTACTCCTTCCAAAAAGCAGCATCCCATCCTTAGACTTGAACTGCTGAGCCTTGGGGTTGGCACATAACAATTCTTCCAAAGTCCACAGCAGAGGTTTACTTCTGGGGAGGATGGGCCAGTTCAGAGTAAAGCTAAGATAATGTACTAGAAACAGGAACGGGGGAATTCAGTGAATGATTATGAAATCAATGCTGATAGGCTTAATTTCCTTAAAGGAGGAGATTAGAAGATGTTGTTTTTAGGGAGCTAACGGGTCAAAAAGAAACACACACACACACACACACACACACACACACACACACACATATAAACTTATGTTGAAAAATACATACATATACATATATAGCTTTGGTGATAAGAACAGACTCAGAAGAAAAAGTCCCAGATGAACACATGACAGCAGAAAACAAAAGTAAAGAAAAAAAAGGAAGGTAAAATTATGAAAATCTCCCAGAAAGGAGAATAAAAGACAGATGCACCAGGCATGGTAGAGCATGCCTGTAATCCCAGTACTTGGAAGGTGGAGACAGGAGGATGGCATGTTCGAGTCCAGCCTCAGCAACTTAGTAAGATCTTCAGCAATATAGTGTAAGACCCTGTTTCAACATTAAAATAGGGCTGGGGGTGTAGTCAGAGGTAGAATGCCCCCTGGGTTCAATCCCAAGTACCACAAAAAAGATTAAAAAATATATAAAAGACAGAGATAACAATAAGACAATAAGTGAAGGCCCAGCTAAGAGGAGTACCTTAAATAGAGTCCAGGAAAACTAAAGGGAAGATTTTACTCAAAAAAAAATTACATTATTATTCTCCAGAACTGGAGGGCAAGAGCGGCCACCCACCAGATGCCAGCACTGTGAACCAAAGACTTCATACCAAGATTCTCATAGTGAGATGTCAGGATGCTTGCCAAAAAAAAGGAGATCCTAACGATCCATATGATCGAGAATCAGAATGGTATTGAATATCTTATTAGTAACTCTAAAATTAGAAGACAGTTGAATAATACACCAAAATTATGGAGGAAAATTACTTCCAACCTAGGCTTCTATACCCAGCCAAACCACTCATGGAGTGCGAGAACCTCACAAAGACATTTTTAGACATGTAATGTCTCAAAAAAATTACCTACCATTTTCCCTTACCCAAGAAACTACTTGAATAGGATTGCCCTTCCAAAACAAGGTGATAAACCAAGAGAGTAAGAGACATGAGATCCAGGAAATAAGAAAGGGATCTGGACAGTTATAAGGAAGGGAAGTCCCGGGGCAACAGGCATAGCAGGCCTGAACAGCAGAGGAGCAGGAAGCTGAGCGCTCCAAGAGAAAGATCTTCAAGGGGACACGAAAATGGAACTAACAGATTCCATGATCTACTTGACTGGAGGAATCTTTAGGCAAGATCAGGAATGCCTTCATAATAATCACATAAAGGCAAATCAATGAGCAAAAATAACTTCAGGAAAAACAAAAATGATTATGTAGGGAAGAAAGAATCATCATAGTCCAAGACATTGCTGAACTGGGAACAATAGTTACATGCTCATAATAATGCACACACTAAATGATAACTAAAATTGTGATATAAAAATGTGGGAAGGATGCATGGGGAAGAAGGCATGTAAGTGGGCTATATTATTATTTTTCATGGTGAAAAGTTAATGGACAATGCCTAAAATTTTAAAAATCAAGAACTATTAGTATGAGCATCTATGAGCATAATCCTTAGGAATAAGAATTTGTTTGTTTGTTTATTTATTTATTTATTTATTTATTTATTTATTTATTTGCACTGGGGATTGAACCCAGGGGTATTCTACCTCCAACATACATCTGATACACGCCCAACCCTTTTTTTTTTACTTTTCGTTTTGAAACAAGGTCTCACTAGGTTGCTGAGAATCTCCCTAAGTTACTGAGGCTACTCTCAAACCTAAGATCCTCCTGTCTCAACCTCCCAAGTATTGGGATTACAAGAGTGTGCCAAAATACCTGGCAAGAATAAGAATTCTTAAAAATAGGGTTAGCCAGGCGTGGTGGTACACACTTGTAATCCCAGTACTTGGCAGGCTGAGACAGGAGGATTGCAGGTTCTCGGCCAGCCTCAGCTACTTAGTGAGGCCCTCTGCAACTTAGTGAAACCCTATTTCAAAATAAAGAATAAAAATAGGGCTGGGGGTGTATTTCAGAGGTAGAATGCTCTGGATTCAATCCCCAGTTCTGCAAAAAAAAAAAAAAATAGGGTTAGCCAGGCATGGTGACACACACCTGTAATCCTAATACTTGGGAGGCTAAGACAGGAGGATTGCAAATTCAAGGACAGCCCCAGAAAATAGCTAGGCTCTCAGCAACCTAGCGAGACTCTGTGTCAAAACAAAAAATAGAAATGGCTGGGGGTGTGGCTCGGAGGTAGAATGCCCCTGGGTTCAATCCCCAGCAAAACAAACACACACACACACACACACACACACACACACACACACACACACACGTTGACAACTATATGAATTGAAGAGGTTTTCCACTAAGGAACAGAAATTAGTGTGAATGGAAAGGGGTTGCTAGTTTACCCTAAATCTTTCAGGGCTGACCTTTTAAACCGTGTGTGTACCTTGAAAAATTAAGTTCCATGTTAATATACCTTTGAATGGTCAGTGAAAACTTTCCAGACTATTTCCAGAAAGGGTCAACCTTGCCATAGGTTGACCACACTCCCAACAGTACAAACTAAACACTCCCTGGAACTGACTTATCCTGACATTGTACTTATAATTATAGACAAAGTTCAAATTTGTTTGGCTGCCTAGAGCACCACCATCGCCTGATAAACAGCAAATGTGGCTTTCATTTTGCTTTTGGTTAACTTGTCCTTTGGAGTAGATATACCATGTGGATTAACAATAGGAAATCCCTCTGGAGTGTTATTTTTCTCTTGCCAACCACTGTGCTACTTGGGCTTTAGATGTAGGAACATTAGGTACTGGATCCTAAAATGTGGGCTTGAATTTCAACGACTAGACGACGCAATTAACTGACATGGAGGGCAGGACAAAGTTACTAAGAGTATGAAGAGTTATTAGGGGTAGTAGAGTTACACTTTCCACTTCCATTTTGACTGTTAACTAATGTCAGCCCTGGGATAGGCGCCATTTGCCTCTTCTATGCCTTCCTTTTACAGGGCCTTTTTAGAAGAAGAGTAATGAGCAGAACAAGAGCTTAGCTGTTAAGATCCATTTTATAAAAAAAGAGCAAGAAGCCAGGTCATACTGTAAAGAAAAACTTCAATGTTCTCAGAGTAGCCTTTTTTGTCCTAAATTCTTTATAATATTAATAGATAATGCCTCCATCCCATTTTTTGTTGTTGTTGTATTGTTGTTTGGGATTTTCATCCACTGGTATCAAATAATACACAGGCCATGCTGTATGCATCCGGTTCTACATGAGCCTTGCTTTCAGAGTATTGAGTTCATATGTATCATGCCTTCTGTGGAAATTTTTAATTAAAGCAGCCATCTACGGCCTCACAGAACTGGAGGATTGCTGGGCCTCACCACTACAGAAGACGATGCAAGGATAAATCCATGTGTTAACCTTGATTGTTCTAGATCACTCTAAAAATTGTGTGTGTGGTTCCAAAAACTAACATTTCAAGATGATATGATGGTAATTGCTTTATTATATGTAAGATGCTAGCATGCTTAGCACAAATTCCCACAGATTTATCAGTTAAATCAACATGAGCCATGTGAGCAAGACTTCTGGCAAGGAAACCTGCTTGGAAAAAAAATTCTTCTTGAAAACATTAAAAAAATCCCTCAGGTTCTACTATATATTTTTTCTAATTTTTCATGTCACTTCCTGCACATTTTACTGAAGTACATGCAGTAAAGAACATATTTCCTGAAAGAATAAGCACCCCTGCATAACCAGCCGCCAGATAAGCAGAACATAACCTCCCACGTGCCCCAGCTCAACCACTACTGCGCAAGGGTGACCACTGTGCTGCCACCGCCTTTTCTTTTTTTTTTTTTTTCGGTACTGTGGATTGAACCAAGGGGCATTCTACCTGTGAGCTACACCCCCCAGCCTTTATTTTTTATTTTTTTGAAACAGGGTCTTGCTAAGTTACTGAGAGCCTCACTAAGTTACTGAAGCTGGCCTCGAACCTGCACTAAGCTGCCTTCTAATGGCCTGGATTAGTTTCCCCTGGCTTTTGTACTTTGTGTCTTCTCTTACTCAGCATGACTCATATGAAATTCATGCATATTAATGAGCTTAGTAACAGTGAACTATTACCGTGTAGTAGTCCATTATGTGACCATACCACAAGTTTTCTACTTATACTACTATTGATAGATGTCTGGGTATTTTCAGCTTTAGTTTATTAAGAAACCAAGAAAAAAAAAGAAGCCAAGATATAGTGCATATCTTTTGGTGGACATGTATAAGCATCATCTGTTGAGTATTTACTTATAGGAATGATTAGTCATATCATAGGAAATGTATATGTTCAACTTGAGTAGGTCCTGCCAGGCAGTTTTCCAAAGTAATTGTGCCAATTTTTAACTTTTTTTATTCAGCTCACTTTTATTCAATGATATTCTCAGGGAAGGGACTATAATTAGATCAATTTTCCTTCATTGTAGGTCTCAAAATCATGACTGATGGTTCTGTATTAAGGATAGGACCCACTTAAATGAATTTGCCACAGAAAGTGGAATGCTCAGAGTAATGAATCATAATAAAAAAATTCTTGGAGGAGATCAGAGCAAACATTTAGTCATTAGAGATGTTTGCAGGTTCATTGCAAAGGGGTAATTTACCAGCTCTGTATGAGAAAGTAAGTTCAGGCAATCTCTCAAATGGACAGTTTGATGGAAGCTCTTCCAACCACATCAGGCAGTCAGCAAAATTCCCATCAGAGGGCTCTCACCAACAGCCAGCAACTGGGGGTGCTATCTAAACCCTACCAACTATGTATGAACCTACTCATTTATCTGTGCACTTATTTTCTCATCTACAAAACGGGGTCTTAAGCCACACTTGAATTGCAAGGATCACATGAAAATACTTCATATTATGTATGTTAGGTATGATTATAAGAAGTAGAGAGAGCTTGTGTTTTACATCAAGGAGATATAAACACATTCTTCAATCATGGCATTAAATCTTTAGGTGCTTTCCAATTATATTCCTAGATAATCCATCTCCCCCTATCTTGTTTTAGCTCTGTTCTTCTTATCACTGTTTTCATTTTTAGCATTAGAACTACTACATGGTTCAACTACAGGGATCTCGCTAATTAAATCATTAACATGCCATGGAGGTCATCAGTTTACTAGTTAGTTCACTAGTTGCATAGTGGATTTAGATAATTCTTTGCCTCTATCTTATCAAATCTTGATCAAAGACCAATCCCTGGAATGCATGTTCCTGCTCAGGTAGTTTATCTAACTAGTATTTTGGATATCAGTATTTATTGAACCTGTTACTCATTACTATTTTTGTTTTGGATAATGTAGTATCTTTTCCTAACCAATTCAAGAATTGCATTATGTGATGCTTTTTGGTGTGATTTGTTTTGAAAAGCAATTCGGATGTTTCAGAATATGTATAACAGCCAGATGGGAATGCTACTTCTTCTGGGCATTTATGATGAGGAAACGATGCTTAATGTGTGGTAATCTAATAATCTCCCTTTTTATGTCATTCTATTTCCTGCTCTTTTTGGTTTCTCTTGTATGTCCACATAACTCCCATATGCAGTGTGTTTGGCGTAGTTACGCAGCGGATGAGAAGTCTGTTTCCATTGCAACCTGGAAGCCGCACCTGAAGGCCTTGCACACCTGCAGCCCCACCAAGTAGGTATCAGTGTGACAGCTGGTGCTGGAGCTGAGTCTTTTCAAGTTTGTTAAACAAACCTTAGACACACACAGAAAGTGCCAATTTGGGTTCATCTTACTGTCTATTGCTCTTAGAGAGATGTATACCTGTTCAGTAGTAACTCAGGCACAAGACTAAATGGGACAAGTACCATCCACAGGCCAGGACTAAAGATTAAAGGCATGTAAACTTTGGTCGAGATTTCTTTCTACTATTTCATGCAAATTTTCTAATATCTCATTTCATAAAGCCCACCAGAACTCTAAAGGTAAGCACCACAGTTCTTGCAAAGCAAGGATGATTTATCTTCTGCTCACCACCGCCCTCAAGAGGGGAGTGCCTTGTGGGCAATGTTATCTTTGCACATATTAGTCTGCCAAAGTCATTTCTCATCTGGATCCCCTACAGGATGATCCTTGAGCTCACACTTGCAGCTCAAACTAATATTGTAGCCCAAAAAATGAGGAAAATTAGAGTTCAATAGGATTAGAGTTTATAATAAGGCAATAGAATCAATCTGATGAAAATTTAGAATCAGCATTCAAATTTTTTAAAGTAATATTACTTCCATTCACGTTTTATTGGCCAAAAATCATCCAGCCATGCCTAAACTCAAAGAGAATGGAAAAGTGCAGTTCCACCATGAACCTAAAGGAGGGGAGACCCTGAGAAATCATGAGCAGTCTCAGTGATGACCACAGCAATCTTCAGTCCTGGAATCCTAGCCTCCAGTTGGGCTTACAGAGCACATGTGAAATAGTCACCATCTGATGAAGACGCCTCCTTGGAACCCCAGCGAGGAGGGCAGGAGAAAGCTGTCTGAAAGTCTTGATTAGAATAGTCAGTTCTTTGTGTTGTTCAAAAGGAATGAAATTGCTTACCTGGCTTCCTGTTTTAAAGCACTGGCTGTGTCCCTTCAGAGCCCAACAAAGCCTTTGTCTCAGTGGCTTCATGGGACTCAAGGCACCTCACTGCTCCTAACTCAGGAAAGCCCCCATCCTCACTGACCTGGGAGATTGGCTGTGGACACTTTATGACTGTCCTTGGCATGGAGGCCTTAGTGGCATGGGATGCCGCCCCACGCACACTGCTGGGAAGCAGCAGAGCAGCAGAGCAACCACTGACAGGATGTGGCAACTGACTTCCCTGTCTGGCCCTGGCCCTCAGTTTTCCTATTCACAAAGGAAAGGATAAGCCCCGGCAGCTGATTCCTAAGTGCCAATGGGCCATGTCTCCTAGAGGTCCATTACTAGATTGTCAGCACTTGGGACAGAGAAATTCACAGACCCCCCAGGATTTTAGAGAGGATGGAACCTCAGCAAGGATAGATGCCTGAATGCTGTTGAGTAACTGTGTGGATTAGAAGCTCCTTTTGCATTTAGATTTTGAAATTTAGTTGAATTCCTTTTACTGAATATTAGACCCTTTCAAAGTGCTGCTACAGAAAAACAAAACAACAAAAAAAAGAACATAACTCTTGTGCCTTCTATTCCTCGGGTATGTGAGTAAAAATGGAAATTATATTTCTTGTTTAAAGTTTTCTGGATAAATGTAAAAGAATAAGATTGGTAGGAAAACTGACAGAGGGTTCTTGAGTGAAGAAGAGAGCAATCTATTATCATGGGTGATTATTTGGCTTCCCACTTACTGCAGTTTTTGGATTAAAAGTCATGCTGAAGCCTGGAGAAACCATTTAGTCATGAATCAAATTCCCCCCCCGTGCATCAACTATGACTTTACTCGCATAATTGGTTCTTTTCCTCTGCTATTTTCCCTGTTCTAAGTGGGGGTGAGGAGGAGATGGGTTGATGCAAGCAGCTGCCTGCATCCGGTCCCACTGCGCCTGTCAATCATCCCTCACTCGCCTTTCTCTGCAACCCCAGTAACCTCTGAGTCTCAACCTGTTTACCAAGAGCAGTTACGTGTCCAGCATCACCCAGCCATTGCTGGTACCCTTCATAGGAATCTGGATGTCCCAACGTCTCTCCCTCCCGTGGTACTTCACTGTCCTTGTGGTTCTTATTGTCACCATTGTTGTCACTGGTCTTTGTGAAATCAGTGAGAAGGTGATGGGACATAGGGACTTTTCCCCAAGAATAATATTCAATGCACAAAATATCAAAACTGTGCCTACAATTTTAATGTATTCACAGACTCCCTGAAGCCAAGTTCAGAACCTTTGCTTTAGAAAGAAAACCTACTTTAGTCAAGTTTCTGGGTTCGTGAGAAGAATAATTTACAATGACCTACAGGGATGTTTTTACATTTAGAATTAGCTCACTTACTGAATGCAAAGTGCTATAGTAAGGGACAGACCAAAACTTATTTTTACTTATATAGCATGTCTCTCTTTAGCATACAGAGTCTAAGAACTTCTGAGGAGAAAGATAATTGACTCTTGTATGTATCTGTTCCACAAGTGTTCACTGGACACGCACTGTCCCAGCCCTCGGAGTGTATCAGTCAGAGAGGAAGACAAGTTAGAAAGAGCCTCAGGGCTCAGGAAGGATAGATATTCAAGGGCTACTGGGAATAAACAATAAAATAAATAAATAAGTAAAATATAAAATACATTAGATGGCAATAAGTGCTAAGGCAAAAAGTAAAATAGAGAAAGAACTCAGGGAGTATCAGGGCTGCAATTTTAAATAGGTGCTCAGGGAAATGATCATTTTATAACAACATCATCATCACCATCATCATCACCAATGTGTTATCATTAAAAATACACCATCCTGAGCTCTGGTTCCCCGTAGATTTAGAAATACAGTGGGGTGCTTTGACTCCACAGCTCACACCAGGGAGGAGGAGGGAAGAGGAGTCTAAAAGACCACTATGTCGGGAGAGAGGCACAAGGCAAGTCAGACCTGCCAGGGAGGTAATCCAGCAGTTTCTTACTCTCTTTTCAGGCCTCATTTGTCTCTTAGACCTTAGAGGTCTGAGAAGATGCTACTTGAAAGTTTTATTTTGACAGAAGGATTTATAAAGGGAAATATTTTTCTTGCTTTTCTTCTCCAAGTGAGCAAAGGCTAGGCAAGGTGCACTGTGGGTAAACATGCTACTTTAGAGAATGAGTCAGATGTTTTCTGATGCTGTGGAGAATTATCAAGCTCCAAGGATGATACAGGGTACCTTAAGAAGTCCTAATTTGAAAACTATATGATATAATGTCTTCCCCTTTAGTCATAAGAGAAACCAAGACCCACAAAAAAGTACGGTACCTGCCCAAAGGCCCACAGCTCATCTGCAAGGAGTAGCGGCCCTACACCATGTTGTCTAGACCTAAATTTGCTAAAATTGGTTGTTAAAAATGCCACCCACACATGCCTGTAATCCCAGTACTTGGGAGGCTGAGAGAGGAGGATCCTAGATTCCAGGCCAGCCTCAGCAGTGTAGCAAAAATCTCAGCAACCTAGCAAGATGCTATTTAAAAAAGAAAAGAAAAGGACTGGGGGTGTAGCTCAGAGGTAGAATGCCCCTGGATTCAATCTCCAGTAACACACACACACACACACACACACACACACACACACACACAACCAGTAGACTAGAAAAGTCCTGATACTTTTTATATACCTTATTTACTCCAAGGGAATTTATACTTTATACATTAGAAAAAGAAAATCTGGCTCAACCAGTGCCTGAAGTAGGGAATCACAGTCACTAATTAATAAATTAGGATTTAGAACCCAAAAGTCAGCCTAAGGCACAGGTGCTGAAGCTACCTTGCAACCAGCAACCTTCTAAGAGCCTTTGCTAGTGCCAGTTAGATCAGAACGGCTTTCTCTCAACAGTGAATAGCTGTAGCTAATGACGAGGTTTTGGCCATACGTGGGTAGTGTTGGACTTGTGAAGTAAATGTTGTGCTATCTCAGGTCTGTACCACAGAGGACATGCTAGAAAGTTGGGCATATTTTTTATGAATGATAATTGCTTTTGTGGGTTGTACTTGCAAAGGATTACTTAAGGTACTCGATTCCCCAGTCTCCAATGTGGCCATTATCAAATACTGTAAACGTGTTCACTGGTTTATCATCGTTTCTCTTCTGTCTGCACGCACCTGAAGGAAAGAACAAGGGGAAGCATCAAGCAGGTTTGTGATTTCTCTTTTGCTACATGTTTGTTTATAAATCTGATGCCTAACAGATGTTTTAAATGTGTCTCATGAGTAAAATCGATCAACAAATAGAAGATGATTAAAAGTGACCTTTCACAAGATTGCCTGCAAGTTCGCTGGGGTTTATTGATTTTTCTCCCCTTAGGAGCAGAAGCATCTTTCCCTACCTCACTCACTGCTTTTAACCATCTGCAGGGCACAGAATATTTGGGGAGAAATATATATATATGATAGGTGATTATTCCTTGCCACCATGTTCTGAGACAAAAGTCATCTAAGTTTTCACATACAGTAATCTAAAGAATTTAAATTTTTAAAAAAGGTTTTTTTCTGAGTAGTATGGCTTGGACTTCAGTCCAGCGTATACTTTCCTTCATTAGAGTCTTCTTTGAGAATTTTTTTATTTTGTTTTATTATTTTTTGGCAAGAGGACCACTGTCTACAAGAGGTGAGAGCTATCTCTCTGGGATATCCCAGCCCATTGAGCACCGAGGCTTACTCAGGTGACCTGATCCAAAAGAAGCCCCCCCCATCCTTCAGGAAGAAAATAGTCCTCCTGAAACTTCTCCACATAACTCTTGATCATTCCTTTATGCCCTGAAAAGAAGTGCCTAATGAGGTAAAGTAGCATAGTTAGATCTAGAGAAATTAGAACATAAAAGAGAAATTTTTGATTTGTTCTAATGAGTGCCAAGAAGTGTCCAGATTTAGAACAATGCCCTGAGAGACAGAACCAGGTGGATGCCCACACTGATAGTACAAGGAGTGGCAGAGGCAGGATGCAAGGGAACACCAGGTGCCTGGAGGGGAGGAAGGGACACAAGCTTTCTTCCTGTCATTGCCACTTGCCTAAGTACAGAAGAAACGGAGGCATCCCCCAGCCTAGAATTAGGCACCAAGGATTGGGGGTCTGAGGACTGTTCCTGTGGCTTTGTACTGTTATAATAATGACATTAATTATAAAACATTTATGCAGTACTGAAATTCATTTCTAAAGTTCACTTGGAGCCAGGTGTGGTGGTGCACACCTGTAATCGCAGTACTTGGGAGGCTGAGAAAAGAGGATTGCAGGTTTGAGGCCAGCCTCAGAAACTTAGTGAGACCATGTTTCAAAACAAAATAATAAAATAGGGCAGGGGATGTAGTTCAGAGGTAGAATGCCTCTGGGCTCAATCCCCAGTACCACAAAGACAGATGGATGGAAGGAAGGAAGGAAGGAAGGAAGGAAGGAAATTAGTTCACTTGGGGTGATGAGACTCTGGGCTCTCCATTTCCACATTTACACTTAAAAAGATTCCCAAACCAAGACGTAATACATTCACCTGTGACAGGAGACAGATGCAGGAGGACATGCGCCATGAAGCACTCCTGAGTAGGTGAGCCTGCACAGGGATGATGTTAAAGACCTTCTCTTACTTGGTAGCCATAGAGTTACAGCAACAGAGATTGAATATTTCTGAGTGATACTTCCAGAAAGTTTTAGTGGCCTGAAGAGTCGTTTTCTCCACTTTAGAGATATCTCTGACCAAAGAGAGGCTCTAGTCATTTGACTAGAACATTCTTTGCATAGATACTGGAAGAGGCATGCTAAGCCTCTGCCCTGTTTCCAGATTCTATGCAGACCTCGCCATCCTTCTGATGGGGCAACTTCACTTGAAAAAAACTTACACAAAATCAACCACAGCTACATTTTAGTCTCTTTGGTGATACTAAAATGCTTTCATTGTCTCACAAGCTATTTACAAATGACCTCCAAGGGCAATTTGCCTCATACCAAAAGGCATTCATACCAAAGGGCAGAGGCCATCTTTCAGGAACTCTTTGAGAGTAAGATCCCCTGTCTTGCTTTCATTGCCCTTTCGTCACCCTTTGGTTGACACCCAAAGCGGAGTCTTTCATCACGTGGAGTTACGTAAATCAGCGTGACCTCCTTGTCCATGCTCAGTGAGGGGTCACCTGGGGCCAACAAGCTTTCCACGTGGTAGCCCAGCGTAAAACAAGGACAGAAGTGAAGTGTCACTATCAAGCTTCTGCTCAGTAGTCCAAAAATGAGCCTCCTAGTCAGCTGTCATAATACAGAAAGACTACCAAGTTTTCTAAATGTCACAATGTCAAGTATATGTAAAACTTTTAAATCTATTCTGCCCACTTGTGACGGAGCTTGTCAAAGATAACTCACCTGTAGGCTTGAATGTGTGCAGAAGCACTGGACCAGGTTTATGATAGGAAATCACACAGAGAAAGTTCTTGTTTCTCTATAGTCATCGGATATTTGACAACAACCACCTTGAAACAAATCTAGCACAACTCCTTAGCCTGGATACCATTCTTCACGCCTCACACTTCAGACACCCGGGTCTCCTCATTCCCCAATATTTATCACATCACCTGTGCAAAGGTATGACAGAGAATGTGCTTAATAAATAATTCTTAGATAGAGTAATAAAATGTCCTTGACCAGCCCAGCATGATGGTGCATACCTGTAATCCTAGTACTTGGAAGGCTGAGACAGGAGGATCACAGGTTAGAGACCAGCCTCAGCAATTTAGCAAGGCCCTCAGCAACTTAGCAAGACCCTGTTTCAAAATAAAAAATAAAATAGGGCTGGAAGTGTAGCTCAGAAGTAGAACACCCCTGGGTTCAATCCCCAGTATAACAAAACCAAAAATGTCCCTGACCTCAAAGAGTTTATGTGGAGAGAGAAAACACACAAAAAAAAAAAATGGGAGAGAGATGAAAAATTTAAAACATTGCAATAATTTGAAGGAAATAAAACGAAGGATCCTATTTACTTTTAATTTTAATTGACGCATCAAATGTGTACATATTGAGGCTCCCATTACTACTGCCTTAGCTTCCACCTTGTGCTCTGCAGGCGTAATGAATGCAGACTTTTGTAATAACAATAGCAACGGCGCCCACCATCTTAGGAAATAACAAATTTGTCCTTACCCAAGCAAAATATTCACAAAGGAAAATGCATGTATAATGAGAGTACTCCCTTAGAGAAGGGCAGCTCTAGGTCCTGAATATTGTTCATTAATACTTGACCCCATTTCAAATGAACTAATTAACACTGCCCAACCTCAGAGTCCATTACTGTCCTTGAGGTCATTCGGTTATTGATAGTGATTCAGATAAGCAGAATAGACAAGTTTCAGCCTGAGTGGAAGCCAAACTTTTTATCTTCAAGTATCTCAGAGCCCAGAATCTCCCTAAGTCCTTCCTTGTGGTTGAAACTGGGAGAGACCCAAGTGCAGATGAGCTGAAGGCAGCAGCCAATACCCCTCCCCCCACACCTGACGCCCACAGACTGAGAGCCAGGGCTGCCTGCCCGGCCCTCCAGAGACCTCCTCTCTGCAGAACGGATGAAGGTCAAACACATTCATGCAACTCTTAGTTAATTATGTTACCTGCTTTGGAATGTTATTGTTAAAAACAGAAGTTTTAGCCGGGCATGGTGGCACATGCCTGTAATCCCAGTATTTGGGAGGCTGAGACAGGAGGATCGCAGGTTCATGGTCAGCCTCAGCAACTTAGTGAGATCCTGTTTCAAAATAAAATAGGGCTAGGGGTATAGCTCAGAGGTAGAACACCCCTGGGTTTAATCCCCAGCACCACACAAAAAATAAAAATAAAAGAGAGAGAGAGAGAAGTTTCACCTTTCTACACTGAAGTTAGTGTAACGTTTAAACAAAAATTCATCTACAGTTATCTCGGGCTAAGAAACAATGTCATCTTGTTTGCAATAGATCCAAAAAATTTCTTTAAATATACAAACCATCAGTCCCAAGAAGAGCTTTTTGAATGTAGCTCAACTGCGCAGTAGTGACAATGGCTTCCTTTGGCTCTCGCTGGCGCGAGGTCAGCCACAGCTTGCTGTGGGTCTCAGCTGAGCTGCTCTGGTCTTTCTCTGCTTAGCCATACATACACTTCCTTAGCATTCTTTTGTTATTCGTCTCTTTTCCTCTGTCTTCCCATGGAAACAGTTCTAATCTCATATATATGGAGGTAAATGTGCTTATTGATTTTATTCTAATTAATCATCTCATTAATAATTTTTCCAACTCATTTTTAAATTGGTCATTTTTTAAATTTTTAAAATTTTCTTACTTACATTTTTTTAACTTTTCAAATGTTTTAAATTTTTAAATTTTCTCTGTGTGGTGTAAATCGACATTTGCAGAGAATGGAATTTCCCTGGCCACAGTAGCCCAGTGTCCTCACCTTAAGGCCCTATGTTTTCCTCCTTGGCCAGGTCATCAGACAGTGATCAGCAAGTCCCCACGTTGGCACAAGAAGGCTTTTGCCTTTTCTTACCTACGTTTTGATTGCTACAAGAACAGATCGTACCATCTGAGGCTTGGGGGCCGTCTGTCACTCTCACTGTCCTGCTTGCCCTGTCCTGTTCAGCGGTGGCTGGCCACGGGCCTGCTTCCTAGTGGTGCTGTCTCCCTGGCTTCCAGTTTATAAAGTGACACTAGAACTCCCTGGAACTTCTCAGGCCGTAGACTATCTAAACTTGCTTCAACAGGTAGCTGCAAGACTGTTTTGAAGGTGCAAGTCTTAAAAATTAAGGCACCTCTCTCTCTCTCTCTCTCTACCTAGTGAGGCCCTCCGCAACTTCGTGAGACCCGGTTTCAAAATAAAGTATAAAAAAATAGGGCCGGCAGTGTAGCGCAGAGGTAGAACGCCCCTGGTTCAATCCTCTGTACCGTAAAAAAAAAAAAATTAAGGCACAAAAAATATTCTTAGATTACATTGTAATCTTGTGCTATAATCTACTGAGAGCCTTGTCCAAACAACTCCAGCATGGTAGCTTTATTGAGTTCTAAGACGGTGTATGGCTCCTGGGACAGAACTCTAGAATGCTTGTGGAAGAAATCACGTGCTCTTATATGTCTTCTGCATTTATTTTCTGCCTTTATTTTCCATATCTACATTTTATTTCTTCTATGTGCAATGAATGGTCTGCATGTGTTGTTAAACTAAACTCACTAAGGCTAGACTTTACATTTCTCCCAGCATAGTTGGTTTGTGTCCCTTTTGGCAAAATGGGCAGTTGTTTCAAAAGCAATCTTTTCAAAATGGTCCTTCTTTCTGTTCACATTTATTGATAGAGGGAAAGGATTTACTCTGTTTCTTTTTTAAAAAGCATATCATGGGATTTAAAATAAGAAACATACTTTTTTTAATACAAACTAGAAACTGCAATCCTCCTATCTCAAGCCAGGCGTGGAGGTGCCTGCCTATAACCCCAGTATTTGGGAGGCTGAGACAGGAGGCTAGCAGTTTCGAGGCCAGCCTCAGCAACCTAAAATATTTTCTTTTGTTTTTTTTTAACCTGTATTCTATCTCACAATTGGTCACTTATATTAGCTATAACTGCAGCTGTTTCACATAAATCAAGAACTTCTATTTATAAATGTCAACTCAATTAATGTTATCTACTTCACTAATTTCTGTAAATATTTATTCTTAAATTTTCTGAAACATTTTATTCCTCAATCATTTGTACTCTGTTGCATTGACATTTATTACAGGGGAGCTACAGTCTGAAATACTTGTATTCTTTTTTCACATGAAACAGATGCTAACACATAGACCGCCATCATTTATATTGCCTATTTCAAATCTAATTATTTCAACCTAACAATTAAGAGCACCGGGTATATTTCAGGCAGCACAATTAAACTACACAGTACTCACCACTAAAATAATCTGATACATATATAAAATATACATATATTATACATATGTAAAATATATAATAATATATAATCTGATACATATATAAAATATATATATATATTTATACATATATAAAATAATAAAGCCAAATGGCTTTGTTTTTAGAAAAAGAAAAAATCCCTAAGCACTTTCCTGGTGGTCAAATGCTTAGTAATGTGCTGCTCTATTTCCCTCGCTCCTAGTAAGTTCTGTAGTAATAAGCAGAAGCTCTTCAGAGTGTACACTTCACGGAAGCAGAGGTACCCAGCATCCTGGCTATTGACATGAGATTTGAGAATGCCAACTAACCTCAGGTGCATGACCAGGTTACACCGCCACCCCACGTGAGCCCTGTCCACAGACTCACTCTTACTAGGGACTTCTTGAACGAGGTTGCCAGCCCGCTTGTAATTTTCCTTCTTGCCTGTTGCCTGCTTTGATACTCTCCACCACTGGGACAATTAGGCAGGGTCCCCGCAGAGTCCTGGCAGTCATCCCCTTGGCGCCCCCTTGTGGCTGGACGGCTGCTGAGCTGCTGCACGCACTGGATTGTTATGGCTCGGTTGCCATATTATGCTTGAGGCAAGAATTTGCAGAATGCTTGTCTTATGAAGGACTAAAACCCTAATTAAATATAACAATTACTACAGCATTCTAAGTCCTAGAGGATTACTGTGGGGTGTGATGCCACCCAGTTCCCTGGCAGGGAGCTTGCAGTAGCTGACTGCATGCTGGGCCATTTGAATAACTTGGACATCTGGTTCCAGAGAGAGAATTCCCTCGCAGGGCAGTTGTGCAGACTCCCATGGGCATGGCCCTCAGCTGGGAATGTGGGATTGCATACTAAGAAAGATGCTCCAATCAATGACCATGGTGACCTTTTGGTTACTTTCCCCAAAGAGAGACCTACTTGTTGGTCTCCTGGGGATCATCCTTGGCATTCTTCCTAAAAATACTGTCCCATCAATCTTCCTCCAAAGTGATGTTTACAAATGTCACAAAAAGCAGGAAAATAATGGAAACTCTAATGTACCAGTTAAGAACCTATATTTTTAATCAATGTGTGTTTTCAAAAACCGCTACCTAATCAGTTTAATAGTCATCTAATCAAGATGCTCTGTTGATTTCCAAAGGAGAAATGAAGTAGAACAACTAATAAAAGTGGGCTTTTGTGAGAGGACACAAGAATAGATCTTTGCCTTGGAAAAAAAATGCCTAGTTAAAAAGTTCTGGGTTAGAGCCAGGCACGCCTGTAATCCCAGTACTTGGGAGGCTGAGACAGGAAGATCACAGGTTTGAGGCCAGTTTCAGCAATTTAGTGAGACTCTGTTTCAAAATTAAAAATAAGCCGGGCATGGTGGCACACGTTTGTAATCCCAGTACTTGGGAGGCTGAGACAGGAGAATTACAGCTTTGCTGCCAGCCTCAGCTACTTAATAAGGCCCTCTGCAACTCAGTGAGACCCTGTTTCAAAATAAAGAATAAAAAATAGGGCTGGGGGTGTAGCTTGGGGGTAGAATTCCCCTGGGTTCAATCCCCAGTACTGCAAAAAAAATAAATAAATAAAAAATAAAATAGGGCTGTGGAGGTAGCTCAAAGGTAGAATGCCCCTGAGTTTAATCCCCAGTACCAAGAAGAAGAAGAAGAAGAAGAAGAAGAAGAAGAAGAAGAAGAAGAAGAAGAAGGAGAAGAATAGTAGTAGTAGTTTCTGGATTAAGATCTTATTCTTACCTTTTGGACATTGCTTCCAAAAGGGAAAGTGAGCCAGGCCTGGTGGCACACACTTGCAATCCCAGTACTTGGGAGGCTGAGACAGGAGGATCGATCACAGGTTCGTGGCCAGCCTCAGCTACTAAGTGAGGTCCTCCTCAACTTAGTGAGACCCTGTTTCAAAATAAAGAACAAAAAATAAGGATGGGGGTGTAGCTCAGTGGTAGAATGCCCCCGAGTTCAATCCTCAGTACCGCAAAAAAAAAAAAAAAAAATTTTAAAAGAGAAAGTGAAAGCCGGGTGTGGTGGCGCACGCTTGTAATTCCAGTACTTGGGAGACGGAGACTGGAGGATCCGGGTTCTCGGCCAGCCTCAGCTACTCAGTGAGGCCCTCCGCAGCTTCGTGAGACCCGGTTTCAAAATAAAGTACAAAAAATAGGGCTGGGGGTGTAACACGGAGGCAGAACACCCCTGGGTTCAATCCCCGGTACCGCAAAAAAAAAAAGAGAAAGTGAAAATATTACGTTTTCTCTAATTTGGTGTGTAATATGTTTAGTTCATTTTAAATAGTTCTTGAAACTTTTTAAAAATATTGCGCACTATCAAATATTCATGTAGTTTAGAAGTGCAAAAGGGAACTGGTACCTATAATTCATTTATATCAATCTTACATGCTTTAAATGGTACTGAGATTCAGAGAACATAATTCCTACTTTCCAAAAATCCACACCGATAATGTCAAAATGTTTCATGGGGCAGTTTTCAAACATATTTTATCAGAGCAATTTTTAAATATTTTGTTATTGCAAATAGACCAGGGTGGGTTTGGTGCTGATACTTTTACTTTAAGGTAGTCTTTACTTTTTTAGTAATTGAAATTTTTTAAAAGAACAAAATAAACATCACATCAAATAGTTTTACAATTTTTTATTAGTTTCTCATTTGTTTAGTTGATATAGGAACTCTTTCTATCTTGAAAGTTTGAGAAAATAATTTGATAGGTACTAAACCAAACTTTCTATTGTAATTAGCATCTGTTAGTTCCAGAAAAGGTAATAGATAAGATCAGGTATAGTAAGGACTCCTGGAATGATAGCTATGTCACCTTAGCCATTCATTAGTCTAAATAAAGGTGCAGAAGTGAGCACATGTTTCCTGAATCAGATCATCATAAATCTAAATTATGGAACAGATGTGTTGAAATCAAGAACAGATTTGAAATTTTTACGATTAAAAAATTAAAGAAAGTAGACATTTTGGGCACTATCCCTGTGATGGATTTGTTTAAAGAATTGAAGGTTTTGGGATGACATGGAGAACCTACCCTGAGGATTAAAAGATGCAGTTTTATGATGTTATTGTTGCTCTTGTTTACTGTAATCTACCATTTATTCACACATTTGTCGAGTGCAGACCAACCCTCTGATGGATGGTACTGTTGGAGGAGCTCCTGAGCTCACCCAGCCTCATCACAGAACGCCAGCCTGTCCTTGCATGTGCCTGCAGCCAGTCCTGCTGGACTTCGCTGTGTCTGCATCTCAGGGGAACCTGTCAGTTGCATGGTCGTTTATTGTGACCAGAACTCTCTGACCACCATAGTTCATGATTTGATTTGTTTTCATGTAAACACACATAAGACGCGGAGCCCTTTTAGGATATCATTTGTTAAGCGACTAGGCATGGAAAAATAAATGTTACTGTTTCTTGTTAGCTATAAAACACATATCCACTAAACACATTTGCTGTTGGCATGCTGCAGTTGGGGACAGTGGACCTGGCGGTAAGTGGCAAAGACAAGGCCTCCACTTCGTCTCAGACAATCCTTATCCATGAGAACACTGCCTCCATCCCCCAAAGGCTGCAGCATGACTCAGAACCGCTGTTCCAAGTGACTCCCCCCTAGACCCATCGCCCCATTATTTCCTCAGCCCCTGCTGAGTCCTGGGCCTCTCACGTTGATAATGGCACATTGCCTTCTAATGACGGGCACGAGTTCCCTGATAAATGAAAAAAGAAAACAAACAAGATGGGCATGCAATGCTTCCCACAGTTCATTTGATTCCCACAAAAATCCCTCAGCTCTGTTGCTATTTTCATCTCCGTGTTAGCGATGAGGACTCCAACCTGCCCCTCCCAGCACATCACACCACATCCCTTGGTTAGGAAAGCGTAAAGATGCATTTGGGGCTTAATCATTGTTAATGCTTCCTTGATCAGTCCACAATTCAATCCTGTCCAGCACCAGAGAACCAAATGTTTGAACAAATATAATTTACCAGTAGCTGCCACAGCAAATCAATAACCTGTTTCATAGAAGGAGATTGTGTGCGTGAACATTCATCTCATTCCGTTAAGCAGTCATCACACTCATTACATGTCGAGGCTGTCCTGCCTTCATGGGTTTTGTCTCACAAGAATGAATGTAAGCGTCACAGAAATGTAATGTTAAATGTCGTGCGTGTAACATGATGTATGCCGCACTCCCAACTGCTATGAGACTGCATGAATTTATGGATATCATAATCTTGCCTGGCATATAAAATGCATGCTGAATGTAGGTTTATTTGTAACTGTCATCCCTGTTTTCCTGTAGAAACTTTTAGAAACTGCAAAGAGATATGTTCCCAAACAAAAATAATAATTTTTTCTAAGATCTCAAAAATTGAGGTTAAAGCCAAAATTACCCGACAGTTCTTAAAGTGAATTCCAAACCAGTGTTTGGTTATCTCCAGTGTCACTGTACACAAGCTGCTGTACCTGGTCTCTGTCCTTTCTGTGATGACTCCAACAAGGGTGTGAGGACCTGTGAATGAGACTGACCTCCAGTGAGCGCAAACAGATTAAGTAAAGCTCAAATTTTCAATCAGGGAAAAATACGTTCCTATGCTCTTACTTGCTGAAAACGTGTTGTCTATTGAAATATATGACCATATCCAGTTTCATCAAAGTGGAACAGAAGAAATTGCTGGAAATGGAATAACCGTGCCTCTGTTCTCCACAGTCAGAAGCTAAGTTTTAAGGAGCGAGTGCGCATGGCCAGCCCCAGGGGCCAGAGCATTAAGAGCAGACAAGCCTCGGTAAGTGACAGGAGATCCCCGAGCACCGACATCACAGCTGAGAGCAGCCCCACTAAAGTGCAGAAGAGCTGGAGCTTCAACGACCGGACCCGCTTCCGGCCCTCGCTTCGTCTCAAAAGCTCTCAGCCAAAGCCAGTGATAGACGGTAAGCCCCGCTCTCCCATAACCACTTGTAGACTGATTGGCTATCATGAATGAGATGATAGCCGGGCGTGGTGGCACACACTTGTAATCCCAGTACTTGGGAGGCTGAGACAGGAGGATCACAGATTTGCAGCCAGCCTCAATTACTTTGTGAAGCCCTGTGCAACTTAGCGAGACCCTGCTTCAAACTAAAGATTAAAAAATA
>PVJS01002621.1:45809-82771 GCA_004027185.1 Glis glis
AAAAAAAAAAAAAAAAAAAAAAAAAAAAGAAGCCCAGGGGCTGGAGGTATAGCACAATGGTAGAGTTTAACATGTGTGAGGCCTTGGGTTCCATTCCCAACACCAAAAAAAAAAAAAAATCACCTATCCCAAATAAAAATGTGTTAATTCTTCCCGTGGCTCTACAATATGACTCTTTCTAACATGTGATGTGTCTGGGCACCCAAGGACAACCAGGTGCTGTGACTATCCTGTACATAGTAAGAGGGAGACAGTACCTGTGGAAGTGCTCTTCCCCTTTCTCACAATTCCTGTTGAACGTTCTTCTCAAGTCTTCCAATGATAAGTAAAATTCTAGTTCTCCCAAGAGTAATTAACCTATTTTATTTACCATATGACACAGCAGAAGTTTACTTGCCAACACACTTCACTGAGTGCCACACAATTGCCATGTTTGTAAAATAAAACATTTTCTTTTTCATTTAGAGGTTAGCTTGGTTTTCCTTTTAAGTGTGCCCTCAGGGATCTCTTATACTGGGCAAAGAACCAACATCAAATAGCATCTTCCATTAATGCATGAAAACTGCAAAGGCTATCAGTCCTTCTGTTCTCGTTCCCCAGAATAACCTGGATTTTCCCAGGCCCCGAAAGCTCGAGGGATAAAATTAACAACCAGGGGTCATAATCACAGTGATCTCGGGCTCCCTGTAGTGAAGTCCCTGGAACCTCAGCCACAGCCCCCGCCCCCTTACTGAGAGACCCTTGGGATAGCTCCTCCACGCTCGCTCGCTCGAGTGAGAGATGCAAGGCCCCCTTCACACTTCTCCATTCCAACCCCAGTGCTATGCTCTCCAAATAGACTCCTATTTGCTGATCTGATATGGTCCCTCCTCCCCAGCTTGCAACCCCACCTCAGCTGCAGGACATGCTGATCCTGCCACGCTTTGCGGCCACCTGTTGCTCTAAGGTGGGAAATGCCTACTCCATCAACACTGGACGCTCATCCATGAAGCCACTTGCGGCATGCTGAGTCACCGGTGGCACGGATGCTCAAGGTCCTCTAGTTTCCAGTTTCTACCCTAGGAATTGAGTCTAGTTACTGGTAACAGGGCTTTATGTTGCACTTGAAATAGACTCACTCACTATAAATGGGTTCATCCTTTCTGGAAGGTAATTTGGCAAAATATATCAAAGTCTTTACATATGCCTAAGCAGAGACACATCCATCCACCCACCAGTTCCATTTATAGAATATAACTGATATTATGAAACAATATCAGATTTTGGAAATGGTCCTATAAATGAAAAGCTATTGATACGAAACGATGATCACAAAAAGTTATTCCATTTTTGCTTATGTTGTATGTATTATTTATATAGATTTTCATGTTTATAGGAAAAAGTCTGGAAAGATAACAATGTGTGAGTAGTTATCTCAAAATGGTGAGATCAAGTTATTTTCTGTTTCTTTGTTTTCTTCATCTATAATTCCTAATATTTCCACAATGAACATATAAAGCTTTTGTAATAAGAAGGAAAAGAGAATGTGTGGTTAAATATGAGCCCTTCCTTTCACACTCTGCCCTCTCCCCTCCCTGTGTTCTAGGGACGCTTGAGCCAGCTGACACTCACCACACTCCTCTCTTTGGGATGACCAGCACCTGGTCTTGGTGCTGAGGACCAGCCTTCATTGAATGCAGATGTAGACTGTCTAATGAGGGTTAACAGCTTCTTCTACAAATAGAGTTTGTATGCATTTGCTTGCACTATGTAACAAAATACCACAGACTGGGTCATTTAAACAATAGAAATTCATTTTCTCACAGTCTGGGGGCCAGAAGTCCAAGAACAAGGTATTGGCAGGGTTGTTTCCTTCTAAAGGCTCCCTTCTTGACTCATAGATGTTCTCTCCTCCCTGTTTCTTCACATAGTCTTCCCTCTATACCTGTCTGTGTCCAAACTTCCTCTCCTTATACAAACACCAAGCATATTGGATTCAGGTCCACCGTAACAACCTCATTTTAACTGAATTGCCTATTCAAATATTCTATCTTCAAGTCAGGCATGGTGGTGCACACCTGTAATCCCAGTACTTGGGAGGTTGAAACAGGAGGATCACAGGTTTGAGGCCAGCCTCAGCAACTTGGCAAGATCCTGTTTCAAAATAAAAAATAAAATAGGGCTAGGGGTGTAGCTCAGAAGTAGAATGCCTCTGGGTTGGTTCAATTCTAGTACCACTAATACAAAACAAAACTCTATCTTCAAACACAGTCACATTTAGAGGTACTGGGGGTTCAGATTTCAGCATATGTAATGGGGAAGGGGACATAATTCAGCCTATAACATAGCAGTACCTGTTCACCACATCATAGCATCCCTGGCAGACTGAGGTGTGTCCACATCCCCAGCCCTGGACCTGGGGTCACAGTGTACTAAAAACACATAAATTACACATTACAATGCTCCTCCTCCTCCTCCTCCTCCTCCTCCTCTTCTTTTTTTGTGTGTGTATGTGTTGTGGTACTGGGGATTGAACCCAGGGACATTGTGCCTCTGAGCTACACCCCCAGCCCTTTTTATGTTTTGTTTTGAAACAGGGTCTCAGTAGGTTGCTGAGAGTCTCACTACGTTGCCAAGTCTGTCCTTGAACCTGAGATCCTCCTGTCTTAGCCTCCCAAGTACTGGGATTACAGGTGTGCGCCACCATGCCCAGCTGGTCCATGTTCTTCTAGTGCAGCCTTCAAAATAGCATTCACCCTCCTTGCTGTGAGGTCCTTAGGGTTGGCTGAGCATCTTTAAATATAAAATTCATAGAATATGGGTTCTGAGCATGGAAAATGAATTCTAGAACTGTTTGGCCAGAGGGAAAAAGAATTTTGAAGACTTGATAGATTGGCACCATCCTTCACAGTACCCTCAGTACCTGCAGAGATGTCTCAGAAGTCAGACATAATGTTTTTATGTCTGATAAAAACATTATGTTTATCTGTTTAATGTCCTGTTCTCTCCCATGCCACAAAATGGGAGGGTCTCCTGTCGTCCACTCTCTAGATCATTTCATACAAGCACAGCTCTGTTTGGTTGAAAAGGAACTACTTTCCCTGACTGAGATGCATCCCAATTGGTTCTGAGCTCCCCAGGTGAAGAGACACGATTCTGTGGTTCTGCTGAGGTAGCCTGTCATCTACCCCTTGACAAGAGATGGCAGCTCCAGACTCCTCACTTAATCCAGTAGTCCAGGATCTTTACCTCTGATTTAACTCGATGTCAGGTCTTAGAAAAATGGAAGTTCCGCCGGGTGTGGTGGCTTACGCTTGTAATCCCAGTACTTGGGAGGCTGAGACAGGAGGATCACAGGTTCGCAGCCAGCCTCAGCTACTTAGTGAGGCCCTCCACAACTTAATGAGAACCTGTTTCAAAATAAAACATAAAAAATAGGGCTGGGGGTGTAGCTCGGAAGTAGAATGCCCCTGGGTTCAATCCCCAGTACTGCAAAAAAAAAAAAAAATGGAAGTTCCTTTTTAACAGGGGGAAAAAATGAAGTGGCTATCAAGTAAATGTAGACTTCAATTATACACTTTCATTTTTAGTGCCTCTCCAGATTTGAAGTTTTTCTAAAATCCACTCACTACCTATAGCAAATAATATATAAACTACAGTCAGCTCCATCCATCCCGGCCCATTCGTCCCTTCACTGCTGGAGCTCTTTTCTTCTACTTCTCCCTTTCCTTTACATGTTTTAGGCATTTCTTTGCCCATTAGCATGCTCAAAGAGAGTAGATGAATAAAAGAAAGAATAATCAAAATTCAGATCAGTCTTTAAGTTAATAATTAAAGCTCCATTTCAAAGGCAATGGGCCTGTAACTGGGAAAAAACTATAGAGGAAAAACAAAATAAATTTAGGATTAATCTGTAATTGTGTGTGTGTGTGTGTGTGTGTGTGTGTGTGTGTGTGTGTGTGTGTATTACCAGGGATGGAACCAGGGGCATTCTACCTCCGAGCTACACCCCCAGCCCTATTTTTTATTCTTTATTTTGAAACAGGGTCTCACTAAGTTGCGGAGAGCCTCACTAAGTAGCTGAGTCTGGCCATGAACCTGCGAACCTCCTGATTCAGCCTCCCTAGTACTAGGATTACAAGAGTGCGCCACCACGCCTGGCTCTAATATGTAAATTTTAATAATTCCCGCTAAATCTTATACCCTTTACTACAGATGGTAGTATTTTATAATTTAATGAGTCTTACAAAAGGTTATTAGATATCCATGTTGTTTGCTTTATTATAATTTAATATGATAAACATGTTACACTTAAAAGGGGCACCGTGGATATGCCCTTAATATTCCACACTCATGTGTATGGGAGAAGTAAAAAGGAACAGACAGATGTTGAAGCTAGAAACGTACAAATAGCAAAGGAAAGAAAGGCAGCTATAAGGGCTGAGGTGGTGTCACCATAGCAAATTTATTTTGTCCAATATGATATGAATGTATGTCTTAGTTTATAAATCTAAATCCTATGATAATAGATAGAAATGCCCCATTAGTCTATTGTAAACCTCTTCATATAATTTTAGAAATTACGTAGCATAAAAATGATATTTTCATTATGAGTACACAGCAATAATAATGATAGATTTTTCATTGACTCCTTCTCTGTGGCAGGCACTGTCCTAAATGCATTCTCTCTATTATCTCATTTATTTCTCCCCATGCTCGTGTGAAGTAGTTACGTTATTATCCCCGTGGTATGGATGAAGAAACTAAGACTGAAAGCTAAGTCACTTGTCCAAGGTCTAAAAGATCAAAGTAAAGGGGCCACAGTGCACACCAGGAAGTCTCATGTCACAGTCCTCCTGAAGACATATTTAAGATGTGCTCCAGGAGGTCATATCCGTTTCCCTCTAAGCATCTTTCATATCTCCTCGTCCCCCTCTACCTGCCCCCTGCTTGCACTCTGCCCTCTTCAGTCGGTCCAGATTCCCATCTCACACAGGCCCCTCTACCTTGCCACTATTCATGCCGCCCTTCTCCCAGTCCCAGCTGCCACACCTCTTCACTACATCATCTTCAGAGGCTGCCAGAGCTAGAAGACTAGGCAAATGGAGGAAATGGCCTTTTGTTGACCCTCCTCTGTTTAGATCAGGTATCTAGGAAGAGACTCAGGATAACAGCCCTGCTGGTCTGCGCCTATATGCCCAGGCAGGGAGGCAAATGATGGAGGTTATCTAAGGCCTGTTTCAAGATGCAAAAGCTATCATTTCTGCTGAGGAATTCTCAGGGCGAATGCTGGCTACTAGGGAAGGTAGATCCTCGCCAGATGCTTATGGCACAGCGGGATGCAGGGGATGTAGAGGTGTCGCCTCAGTGGAATTGGGTGAGCTAAAGAAGGTGAATGCCTTCCAATCGTGGAAGTCCCTTGAGACCGGCCCCTTGGTCCTGGCACTGCTGGCATCTCTCCTCCCTCTCTCCTCTTGCTCAGTGTACCAGCGAGGGTGCACTCAGCTGCAGGCACAAAAGAAGCCAACTCAAATACCTCGGACAATAATGCAACTTATAGACTTATTACATAAAAATAAGTTCAGAGACAAGAGAGGAGCTTCAGGGCTCTGGCTTTGATCTCTATGATTCTCATGACCCTTCTTTTCACTCTGCCTGATTGGGAGTAAAATGGCTACAGCAGTCCCTGCACCGTATCCACATGCAGCTCTTTCAGAGGCAGAGAGGAGGCCATCTTCTATTTGTATCTCTTCTTAAAACTGAGAGGAGCTGTCTGTGAACAGATCTTATTTTGCAGAATTCTCGCTAGCCTGGAGAACAGGACAGTCATCATTGGCATCTGATGCCTCCTCTCCACCCCCTCTGCAGCCCCATGACACCTCATCCTCCGGCCATTTCCCTTAGTGACTCTTCCTTTTCACATTAATGACAACTAACCAGATCTCACCTAAAAATAGCAAAAGAGTTCAAATAGATGATGTGGGGTGCCAGAACCCTGAAGTTCATCCCCTTCCTCTTTAACCTCCATCTGGGTCTCAAGTCCACTAGACTACTAAAATCCTTCTCTGAGACTGTCAACTTAAGATCACAGAGAGGACTCACAAAAAGGAGGCACTTCAATGCAACAGGGTTGACAACTGCTGTAGTTGAGCTCTATCTCCTGCCTCCACAGTGGATGTTCTCTTTCAAACAGTATAAATCACAAAATGTCAACATTTTATACTTGACTAATTTATACACATGGGCTTTGATCTTAAACTAATCTTCTTTTACATTTATTTTCTCCCTTTCTTCCTCTCTTTTTTTTTTCTTATGGTACTGGGGATTAAACCCAAGGAGGTTCTACCACTGAACTATACCCCAGCCTTTTTATTTTTTCTTTTGAAACAGTCTCGCCAAGTCACCAGACACTGGCCTCGAACCTAAGATTCTCCTGTCTCAGCCTCCCAATTTTACACTTATTTTCTAATAGCATCTTGTTCCCTCATGTTTTTCTCAGTCTCTCCAGTTGACATTTTTGGTGTTTCCACAAAATGCCACGCACTGCACCGCACATCGCATTCTCCTTGCCTTTCCATAATGACAGCCCAACTCCATACAGACCTTCATTATAATATTCTGCCATGCATGATGCTTCTGGGCACTTTATGAAATGGCTTGATAAGACTCTGTATTGCAGTGACAGCAATGATTCTTGTTAAAGCAGTGTTCTATTAGGGCTCATACTTAGCCTGTTTGTATGTACTCCTGGTCCAGGATTCCAACTGAGGAGGTACCCATTCACATCAG
The DNA here is from genome assembly GCA_004027185.1 of Glis glis. Classification (NCBI taxonomy): domain Eukaryota; kingdom Metazoa; phylum Chordata; class Mammalia; order Rodentia; family Gliridae; genus Glis; species Glis glis. The sequence continues at coordinate 52,578 of PVJS01002621.1, forward strand.
CTCTATTGGTAACCAAACCTGAGGGTTTTCCTTAATGATAAGGACAAAAGGGCTTATTGAGAATTACTGGATCTAAGTCAGACTTGGATAATCAATAGGAATATTGGGACCCTTAGGAGATCAAACCAGACAACCTCTAAGAAATTTTCTCCCCAACCAGAGTTTCTGAAACCTGCTCTTCCGGTCTGGTGGAAAGTAACTTCGTCAGTCATTACCTCTTATCCTCAGGGGCAATTCCCAACTGTGAAATGGAAGAGGGAAGGAAGAATTGGCTAAGGAATGCAAAGGACAAACGTTCATCCTAAACCTGGTTTCACATCTCTTTGACACAGAGAAAAATATCTCTCGCTCCTCCTTAGTCCCATCTCTTTCCTCCGTTTCCACTGTTAGCAGCAGCCCTTAGTGTTCTGAGATGTCAGTGTGTCCCATCTATCATCAGGAGGCTCATGAGTGAGATCCATGATGCACCATTCATAAAACGGGAATATCTCTAAATTAGCAGCTTCCAACCCAAATCAGCAAGTATTCAAGGGCCACTGCTTTCCTTGACTTTTAAGGGGCTGCAAGTAGACATGACAGTTGCCACCTCAAGGACCATACACTTGTTATAAGTTTCACCACCCCTACACCACTGTGGTTACAGTCGATTTGCACTGGGTGGGACAAAAGGCATCCCCCTCACTCTTCACACTTCAGTGACCTGCAGGTGACCTCTGAAATCCTCACAAAATAAGCACAAACTTAACCATTCCACAAATCACAGAATTTAGCCTGTATTTAGGAGAAGCACTTTTCAGCTGCATGGTGATTTTTCCATTCGCCTGTCTCAAATTATTTCCTTCAAAGGCACACTTAGTTGTCTGCTTCACAAAGAGAAACCAATATGACACAATTTTAAAATTATATTTAATCGCATTCATGGTGTGTTCTACTTGGTAAAGAAGGGGAAAAAAAGGTCAGGTAGAGGCCAGGATCCTTTTTCTGCAACGGATGGCTAACACAGGAAAAAGACAAGGTACCGGGCTTTGCTTTTTGCTATCTACAGTATGGAACTTTCTCGCATTGTCCCAAATTCCTTTTATTTTATTTTCAATGTTAATTTTTCTCAGTTTTTCTTCCCTTGCCATCACCTTTTTTCCTTTGTTGCATGTACAGTGCATTACAACAGTTCCAGGATTCCAAAAATATAGAAACCTCAGAAAAATATTGCCTGGGGGAATTAATCTCTGTGCCTCCAGTTGCAAAGACTCATTTGCACATGAAACCCTTCATGCCCCTCATGAGATATTTGCATCTTCCATTCCTCTAGAGCAGGAACAACAGGTGCATCACATAGTTCTGGTGGAATCAGTGGCTAATCATCTCAATTATTTTGAACCTGTGTTCCCATGATTTTGTATTTTCATTGAAAATTGTTATGACCCCATTATCTCCTCACATTTGCATCAATTGTCTCTTGCTGCATAACTAACCCCACCCCACAGAATTAGTGGCTTAAAACAACAAATCTGTTAGGTAGTCCTCCTGATCTTGGCTGGGCTCACTCACAAGTTGTGATAGGCTGCTGAGTTGGCCTGAGGGCTGGCTGGCCTAAGGAGCAGGGGATGACTCATCTCTACTCCACAAGCGGAGGGGGGCTGCTAAGAGCAACACAGTTGGAACCTGAAAGGCCTCTTGAAGCTCAGGCTCAAATTGTCACAGTACACAGTCCAAAGCATCCTGTTGATCAAAGCAAATGACAAGGACAGCCCTAATACAAGGGGTGAAAAAAGAGACTCCACATCTTAAAGTGAGGAGGTGCAGGTACTGTGGCCAGGACCGGAATCTACCATTCTAGTCGTTTGCAGCTTACTCACGTTTAGTATTTTCAAATCCTCTTTGTGCTGTGAAGACAGTGTTAGCATCTGATATGTTTTTGTATTCCTCCCTAAAGTTTCCTTCACTTTCAGAGCCTGAGAAAGAAAATAACATTGTTAGTATGTGCCAAGAATTGACAGGACACTTTCTATTGATTCACTTAATACACAGCCATTTTACAGATAAGGAAATTAAGATCCAGAAAATGCAAATAACTTGCCCATGCAGGTCACTCTAGAGGCTGAAGTTCAGTTTTAAAATCACTTCAGTCATACCGGGTATGGCATGCCTATAATCCCAGTACTTGGGAGGCTGAGACAGGAGGATCACAGGTTCAAGACCAGCCTCAGCAACTTAGCAAGGACTTCAGCAACCTAGTCAGACCCTGTTTCAAAACAAAAAAATAAAAAAAGGGCTGGGGGCATAGCTCGGAGGAAGAATGCTCCTGGGTTCAATCCCCAGTACCCCAAAGTCCCCCCAAAATTACTTCAGTCTAATTTCAAGGCTTTTTATGTTCTATCGTGTTGCTTTGCATGTTTCCTTTTACATAATCCACACCAATGAATAATGAAAGTTGGTGTAAATCCACTATGTTTAGTGTTAGTTGAATGATTTATTGTCTTCCTTTTTCAGTAAATATGCAGCTCAATTCCATGCCCCTTTATCGTTGTATATGTAATGAGCATGCCCTCTCTTCCCTTCACGTATTAATTAGGATAATGCATCAGCAATTCCCATTATTATTTTAAAGCAACACTTCTGTTGCCATGCCTGGTCAAGCTAATTCAAGTAATATCAAGAATGATATGTTGGCATTTCCTGGCAGTATCTCACTAGCTTAGTAAGAGATGAAAGTTGAGAGAAATTTTCAGATCTATTTAGAATTCCTCAACAGATTGGATGAAAGAATAATGTATATTGGTGATTCTGCATTTGTTGGGCCATTGTGAAGCATGACTTCTTTGAAGAAGACTGTTGTCTCTGAGTATGGTTCCAAAGACACAGATCTCATCCTTGTTGAGACAGGATTAAATAAGACCTTGTAAGTCATTTACCATTGATTCAGAGTATTTCTCCTGAAGGTGAAACATTCTGGAATGTTGAAGTGTAGATGGTAAAAGCAATGCATTGATATCTCCTCAGCTGACCTAGTTCAACTGTATGACTGTGACATGGTGTGAGATTATATGCCATGAAAGGATGCCGCAGGATCCTCAGGACTGTCACTGTGGCTGGCCATTTGGCTTGGCCAGGAGTACCTCAACAGGCCTTCTAATAAAGGCAGCCCTTCTAGATGACCGATTTACCTTGCTTTCCTTACAAACACCTTGATGATTTGCTAGTAGAACTACAGAAATCTCTAAAATTTGTTTTTTGCATGTGTGTGTATGTCTCTCTCTTTCATCAGTAATAATGCCTACCTAACAGGGTGTATGAGTAATATTGAGATGTAATGTATATAAAATTCTTGTACAATGCCCAGCACAGTATAGGTGCTTACTAAGTTGAACGTAGTTATTATTTATTAGTTCATTAATGCTAATTTCTGCACTGAGATTGATGAATTGAAGTGCTAGACTTGATTAATTTGCATGTTTTCCTCTTCTTCTAGTACTTGAGGGCAATTCCCATCTGTGGAAAATGAAAGGTTAAAATTTAAATGCTCATACAAATTTCTTTAAGAGTCATTATACTGAATAATTCATATAATCACAGAAAAACAAAGTTGTCTCTACTATGTATCATGATATTATTATTTATCAGGAATCATTGACTTTATTAGAAATGACAGAAATAAGCCGGGCATGGTGGCTCATGCCTGTAGTCCCAGTCCTTGGGAGGCTGAGTCAGGATTGCAGGTTCAAGGCCAGCCTCATCAACTTAGTGAGACCCTGTTTCAAAACAAAAAGTAAAGAAAGGTCTGGGAGTGTAACTCGGAGGTAGAATACCCCTGTGTTCAATCCCCAGTACCACAAAAAAAAAAAAAAAGAAATGTCAGAAATAGTTCAGTTGCTCTGGGAGAGAAGTACTATTTACTATATGGTAGCATAGGATATGACACATAGTGGTTACTTAGAAAATATTTATTTAAAATGAGTGAATAATGAACAAAATATGAACAAATTAATATTTAGTTATTTGGGAGCTAATTAATTACATGTTATTGATTTCAAAAATCTATTGGGAGCCAGGCGTGGTGGCACATGCTTGTAATACTAGTACCTGGGAGACTGAGGATCACAGGTTCACGGCCAGCCTCAGCTAATTAGTGAGGCCCTCTGCAACTTAGTGAGACCCTGTTTCAAAACAAAGAATAAAAATAGGGCTGGGAGTTTAGCTCGGAGGTAGAATGCCCCTGGTTCAATCCCCAGAACCGCAAAAAAAAATCTATTGGGGGTTATAAAAAACCCACACACAACTGAGATGCATCACTAAGCCAGAGAGTCTATTAGTACATATGTTATTACTAAATCACTGAATGCTGAGATATTCAGTAAGTGGGTATTGGAGTGATTTTAAGAAGATAATTAAACTTCCATATTGCCTTAAGTTGCAGTAATTTTTTAGAAAACATATTTTAGTGTTCCCACTTGAATAAAGGCAATAAATATAGTAACATGCAGTTAAAAAGAAGAAAGAAAACATTTTTTTTTATTTTTCCCTTTTACCTTGCCAGCAATTACTAAGCTGTTGTTATGGTATGCTCAGCGATTTTAACAGTAGAGACCATATTCATTTTTTAAAACTCTCTAGTACTTCATATCATCATTCAAAACAGAAAGACTCCTTTTAATTAAGTGTCAAGAACTATTCCATGAAATTTTGCCAGCATTTCTGCTAGCCAGTAAGGTTAATTGACAATCTTTAATAGAGAATCTTAGAGAAATTCATATCATAATTAACATAATTTAAGATGCTGAGGGCGCATGAATTAGCTGTAAATGGCATTTTTGATCTTTAAGAGAAAATGCTCAAGTGCAGTACCATCTTCCATAACAGATCCCCTCATTAGCGTGAATTAGTATTTCTGAATGTTGCTAATTAGCTAGCCTGAGAACAAACACAATAATAATTAACATCACTAATCATCAAGGAAATGCAAATCAACACTACAATGAGATATCACATCTCTCCAGTTATAATGGCTATTATAAAAAAAAGGTAACAAGTGTTGGTGAGAAGGTGGAGGAGAAAAGAATCCTTACACATGTTGGTGGGAATGTCCATTAGTACAGCCATTATGGAAAACAGCATGGAGGCTCCTCAAAAAATAGAAATAGAGCTACCATATGGTCCAGCAATCCCACAAGATGTATCTACCCAAAAGAAATGAAATCAATATGTAGAAAGATGTCTCCACGCCCATGTTCATTGCAGCATAATTCACAATAGCCAAGATAAGGAATCAACCTGTGTCCAGCAACAGATAAATGGGTAAAGAAGATGTGCTATATACACAGTGGGATACTATTTAGTTATTTGCAACAGCATGGATGAACCTGGAGGACATTATGTTAAGTGAAAAAGACCTTGTTCATATGTGGAATCTAAAAATGTTGAACCCATGGAAACAGAGAGTAAAATAGTGGTTACCAGAGGCTGGGATGAGTATGAGGGAGAGATGGGAAGAGGTTAGTCAAAGGATACATAATTACACATAGGAAGAACAAACTCAACAGAGTTTGAGTCTATTTATAGCAATGTGACTATAGTTATTGGGTTTTACATTATGTCTATGTGTTATATTGCACTATGGTTATTTATTTCCCTTTGTTTTTCTTGTAGTAAATAAATCATATCTTGTTGCTGCTGCTGTTTTCTCCATTCTCCTCATATCTTCCGATAATCTCAGTTAAATTTTCCTCAGGGTCCTTTGCATCGGTACCTGATGAGATCCATTCTGACTTGTTCCTGGAGAATCCATCCTGGGAACTCCCATCCTCCTTTCCACTGAGCTGGCTGCTCTCGACACCTGCTGCGCAGCCATTATCTTTTGAGTTCCCTTTTGTTTTCCTCTAGATTTGCTCTCAGTTCATAGACCTCATGTGTTTTCTTTTTAAATTTGCTCCGTTATTTCAGAACATTCAAACACTAACTTCCTTCAGGTAAAAAGATGGTATGCTGACAGAGGCATGAGGGTGACAGCTGTCAGCCTGCCTGTCTCTTGAAGGAGTCACACTCATCCCATCTGACCTGAGTCCCCTCCACCTGCTGCCCTGTGTCACGTGTGATGTCCCCTTCACTATCGTCCCTAGCTCCTGTTGTGTCTCTCGTGCCTTTTGTGCCTGTGTCTTCCTCTCCCTTGTTTTAGTTCCATTTTGATAAAATGCATCCTCCAGCACATTCCTAAGAAAGAGTGCATGAAAAGCAAAATTGTTGTGAGACCTTGCATGCCTACAAACAGCTCTTTTCCATTCTGGAACACTTCTTTGACTCTTTTTTGGGGGGTAATTTCCTCCCTTCATTTCCCCCTGTTCTCTCTTCATGGAAATCTGTTATTTAGATTTGTGTTTGTGAACTGTTCCTGTTATTTTTTTTTGCTCTACTTTCTAGGCATTTTGGTCAACTTTATCATCCGTCCGCTTACTAAGATTCTCATTTCTGCTATCATTTCTAAGGCTCCTTGTTATTGTCATTATTGTTTGCTAAATGTTTCTTTATTTTAGCATCTTTTTTGTTGTTGCATGGATATAGTACCTTGCCTTAGATCTATGAAGATAAGAGTGATAGTGTTTTTGAGTTTTCCTTTTCCTTCATTTCTGTTTCCTTCCAGTTGCTTTTATCTCTATTTTTGTATTGGAAATTTTTCTCAGATAGTAAACCTCAGTGTTTCTTCATAATGAAATGTGGAAGGCTGCAGGGGTGGCTGGAATTTTTTAGTATATTACTGGAGCTCATCAACTTTGATTTTCACCATAGGCTGATCTGAGGATCAACCTCACATGCTGAAAATTTCTTGGGGAATTCCTGCTGAGAGACTAGTCAGATTCCCTGGAGAGTACTTACCAAACTCCCACCTGGAGGGTAAAGGCCTCGTTACAATGGTGAGCAGGTGGTAGTGGGTTGTAATCATTCAGTCTACATGTGATCACTTAATCCCCCAGCTTTCTTTTAAATATCTGTCCTTCTACCATGCCTGATGACCCCTCATTCAGGATTTCCATCTTCTCCTGGAAAAGGCGAGGGCCACGGTCAGGAGTCTAGGGAGATTCCACACAGTCTTCCTGATCCTAGTTATTGCCCCTTGCCCCCGCACCCAGAGCTACCCATCGCTGCCATTTCTTTTTTTTTTTTAACGTGCTTTTATTGGTGCATTGGAGTCTTACATCGCAATGAATATCTATTTGATGTTGACATACATGCACACAGCTCTTAGTGTCCCCCCCGCCTCCCCCCACCCGTATGAAGTACCAAGAATGATATTGATATATTTTCACATGTACATATTGTTTATGATAGTAATTCCATTAATTCACTTCTTTCTTGCCCTCCCCCTTCCCTTGTACCACTTCCCTTGTTCCGCTGAGGGTTTTCCATTACAACCGGACTCCCTTGTGTGACCCTACTACTCCTTAGGTTGCACATATTAGGTTCTTGAGTTTTCTAAAGTGTAAGTCTTGAGTTTTCTAAAGTGTAAGTCCGCATGGGGCTTTCCCTCTGGTATCAGCTAGTCAGTTACCTAACTTGTCCATCTGCTTCCCACTTCCCAAATTATATTGCTGCTGCCTCCTCTCCTAGTCTCTCCTTTTATGGATTTATGTCTTCTTAAAAGTATCTCATCACTGCATTTTAGTTGTGTTTGCAGAGGGAGCAAGATTAGATGTGTGTTCATCTACCATCATAACCCGATCACAATATAAAGTGTATTTCTTGGCCAAGTGTGGTAGTGCATGCCTGTATTCTCAGGACTTGGGAGGCTAAGATAGGAGGATCATAGGTTCCAGACCAGCCTCAAAAATTTAGTGAGACCCTCAGCAAGTTAAGCAAGACTGTTTCAAAATAAAAAGTTCCAGTGGTGTAGCTTGGAGGCAGGGTGCCCCTGGGTTCAATCCCTAGTACCGAAAAAAAAAATGTTGTATTTCATATTGTGGATAGAAGTCAAAAATTACTAGGTCAAGCCAACAAAAAGTAGTCAAGGACGCCGGGCGTGGTGGCGCACGCTTGTAATCCCAGTACTTGGGAGGCGGAGATCCGAGGATCCCGGTTCGCGGCTGCCTCAGCTACTTAGTGAGGCCCTCCGCAATTTCGTGAGACCCGGTTTCAAAATAAAGTATAAAAAATAGGGCCAGGGGTGTAGCTCGGAGGTAAAACGCCCCTGGGTTCAATCCCCAGTACCGCCAAAAAAAAAAAAAAAAAGTAGTAGTCAAGGCCAGTCAAAGGCTAATTGTATTTTCTCTTTCTCTGAAAGCTTCTCGTAGATCTGAAAGAGCTTTAAAGATATATGGGGACCAATTTTTAAGAATGCAGAATTCATAGGAAATTCTAAGTCTAACTCTTTTTAAAGGAAAAAAAAGTAAACTGTACTTCCTCTGATAGTATATTTGAATGTGCCTCTTCATTTCTGTTTTGTGTACTAGATAGTTTATTCAAGGAGTCTCAAATTTTCTGTTTTTTGTCATGAACATCATACACTAAAAAATAAAATAAACAGGAATCCCAACTAAGTCACACAATCTCTATCAATCTGGAGCCTTCATTTTGCTAACAACATTTACTATTTAAATTGTACCACTTTGGCCCGGCGTGGTGGCACACGCTTGTAATCCCAGTACTTGGGAGGCGGAGACCAGAGGATCCAGGTTCGCAGCCAGCCTCAGCTACTTAGTGAGGCCCTCCGCAACCTCCTGAGACCCGGTTTCAAAATAAAGTATAAAAATAGGGCCGGGGGTGTAGCTCAGAAGTAAAACGTCCCTGGGTTCAATCCCCCGTACCACAAAAATAAATAAATAAATAAATAAATTGTACCACTTTGGCAAAAAATATACAGGAAGATGCAATTACCTGTTTAAAATATTAAAGTTAGCCAGGCGTGGTGGCGCACACTTGTAATCCCAGAATTTAGGAGGCTGAGACAGGAGGATCACAGGTTCACAGCCAGCCTCAGCTACTTAGTGAGGCCCTCCGCAACTTAGTGAGACCCTGTTTCAAAATAAAGAATAAAAAATAGGGCTGGGGGTGTAGCTTGGAGATAAAATGCCCCTGGGTTCAATTCCCAGTACCACACGGAAAAAAAAGTTAAAAATTCACTTTAAATGTTAAAAATTAAAGTTAGCTCTTTAACTAGAATACTGCTTTTAAAAATCTCAAATAGTATTTTATTTTAATGCTAATATGTGCTGCAGATATGATATCTTGGACTTTTTTAAATAAAGACAATTTTTCTCTCCACTTCCCAGAATTTTTTTTTTTTTTTTTTTTTTGCGGTACTGGGGATTGAACCCAGGGGCATTCTACCTCTGAGCTATACCCCCAGCCCTATTTTTTATACTTTATTTTGAAACAGGGTCTCACTAAGTTGCGGAGGGCCTCACTAGGTAGCTGAGGCTGGCCGCAAACCTGGATCCTCCGGTCTCCGCCTCCCAAGTACTGGGATTACAAGCGTGCGCCACCATGCCCAGCTCTAAATACTCTTCTTGGTCTCACATCATAATGTAAATCATAGTGATAGTGACATACATGCACACGACACTTGGCGGGCTAGATAAAAACTATTTGAATGAAGAAGTCTAAGACAAAGAATATATTATCCAGAGTGTTTTTCTAGGTTGCTTATTAGCGCCTTGGGGGCCCAGGGTGCCTCTTGGTGACTTAGCAGCACCAGCACAGAAGAGGAAGAAGGCCCAGCCAAGGACATGGTGCAGAGGAATGGTGCCACTGCCTCGAGGCCCAGAGTTGGATCAGAGGTCTTTGGGCCAACTCACATCTCAAATGAAACTTCTAAATTTAGGGTGGTATTTAAGGAGTTGGGAAATGATAGCAAGGGAAGGTGTGGGGTGGGAGGAGGCCAACTGAAATACAACCAGCAGCAGAGGAAGGAACCCCTGGAAAAATAAATGATACGGCATGACAGAATGTAACAAGTTAGTTATCACCACCATTAATAACAGCCGGCCTGATGTGTGTCCCCCACCGCATGACAAAATAAAACCATGGCTGCTTCCTTGAAATCCCTAAAATAAAAATATACTGTGGACTTCCAGCCCTCACTGGGAGAACCCTATCAGTCCTGATTGCCTTTAAGTTCTGAAACTTTGAAAGATTTTCTTTTCCTTCATTCTAACTGTTTTTCTATTACTCAACTACTCTAGGTCAAAGAGTATATATTGTTAGGGGCCAGAGTGTCATTTACTGGTGGACTGCATGCTTAGTGTCCACAAGGCCCTGGGTTCAATACCAGTACCACCCCCAAAAGAGAGCATATATTATTGTTATAGTGGAAAAAATCCTGAAAGTCTTTAAGGAATTTTAAAAGAAATACATATAATTTATAATTTCATGCCCTAGTACGATAATTTCATTTAAATATATTCTCTTCTAGCTGTTTTTCTTTTCACATATCACTGTGCATAACCAACATGAATATTTGGTTTCATATTGTAATTTAATTATACATTTTTAATATTTTCATGTTAGCCGGGCGTGGTGGCGCACGCTTGTAATCCCAGTACTTTGGGAGGCGGAGACCGGAGGATCCGGGTTCGCGGCCAGCCTCAGCTCTCTCTGTATCTCTCTCTCTCCCTGTCTCTCTCTCTCTCTCTCTCTACTTAGTGAGGCCCTCCGCAACTTCGTGAGACCCGGTTTCAAAATAAAAGTATAAAAAATAGGGCCGGGGGCGTAGCGCGGAGGTAGAACGCCCCTGCGTTCAATCCCCGGTACCGCAAAAAGAAAAAGAAAAAAAATATATATATATATATATATTTTCATGTTATTGCATACTACCTATATTTTTTTCATAGCTGCATACTACACCTTAGTGGTCAAATACTATAATACATGATAATTCAGTTTCCTGCTTTGGGACCCTGAAATTTACATAATTATTTCTCAGTAGGCAGCAATACAATAAACATCGTTGCATTAAGCTTTCTTTTCTTTTTTTTTTTTTTTTTTTTTTGCGGTACCTGGGATTGAACCCAGGGGCGTTTTTACCTCTGAGCTACACCTCCGGCCCTATTTTTTATACTTTATTTTGAAACAGGGTCTCACTAAGTTGCGGAGGGCCTCACTAAGTAGCTGAGGCTGGCCGCGAACCAGGATCCTCCGGTCTCTGCCTCCCAAGTACTGGGATTACAAGCGTACGCCACCACGCCCGGCTAGCTTTCTTTTCTTTTAGGAATAAAATTTTAAGATTGCCGGTTATATATTCTAAAAGTTTCTTATTGCTATAAAAGTCCGTTCCGATTTATGTTGTCACCAGCAATGTCAAAGTGTACCAAATTCCTCCCAATTTTGTGATTACAAATTCTTTTACAAATTACATAACTATAAATCCATGCTTTTAACTTATAGATTTCTATCTCTGGTAAGGTTGAACAGTTTTCAGTCATTTTTTTGCTACTACTAGTCTTTTTTAGATTAATATTTTTTTTCTTTGCAGTTCTGGGGTTTGAATCCAGAGCCTCATTAATGCTAGACAAGTGTTCTAACACTGAGCTATATACCCCAATCCCTAGCAGTCTCTCTTCACTAAATTATTTGTACATCTATATTTTGGACCATTGTTCATTTAAATAAGCTCCTTATACATTATAGGTATTAATCTTATTATATATGTAGTGTATATAGTCATAGATATATACATATATATATAACCCTAATATATATATATATATATATATATATATATATATTTGTAGTGCTGGGAATTGCACCCAGGGGCATTCTACCTCCAAGCTATACTCCCCAACCCTATTTTATTTTTTATTTTGAAACAGGGTCTCAGTAAGTCACCATGCACTGGTCTCAAACCTGTGATCCTCCTGCCTTAGCTCTGAAGCACTAGGATTCCAGGCACTGTGCCCAGCTAAGCCTTTTTTGTATTTTATAATTTTTCCTATTAAGCTTTTTCCTGGCATTGAGATTTAGTTATCGCAGGTAGTAAATTTTCTGTCTTTTTTTTTGTGTGTGTGGTACCGGGGATTGAACGCAGGGGCATTCTACCTCCGCGCTACGCCCCCAGCCCTATTTTTTATACTTTATTTTGAAACCGGATCTCAAGAAGTTGCGGAGGGCCTCACTAAGGAGAGAGGGGGGGGGAAGAGGCAGACAGACAGACAGGGAGAGAGAGAGAGAGAGAGAGCTGAGGCTGGCCGCGAACCCAGATCCTCCGGTCTCTGCCTCCCAAAGTACTGGGATTACAAGCATGCGCCACCACGCCCGGCAAATTTTCTGTCTTGATGATCAAATCTGTCAGCTCTCTCCCTTACCATTTCTTCTGTTGCCCCAAAACCTGAGGACATTATCATTTTTCCACAGAAAGATAAATATTTTCCGCTAGGATTTTGGACAATTTTATCCTATTTTGGTCTGGGGAGATATAAACTAGTAATGACTCCTTTAAAACAGAAAGAGTGCCCAAGCCTAAAAGGAGTGAGGTTTCAGATGGTGTTAGGATAGAAGACGATAACTGGATTTCAGAAGGCTGAGGCCTTCAAGCCAAATTAAAATATCATGATTAGAATATCGTGATAGAACTAGATTTGGTTGTTATCATCACCAGTTTGTCAAGGGATTTTTTTCTCTTATGTTCTGATCATATCCTGTTGTGGAGCAGGGGCTCCAGTGCACTGGGCTCTGACCCTCCTCTCCCCGCCCCGGTCTCCCTGCTGCGGCTGCTGGGATCCCTCTGGGCTCCAGCCTTCACTTTCTCCTATCGGTCCTGAGAGCATCCTGGGTGCTGGCATTTTTCCACACTCCCCACGTGATTCTAATATGCACCCAAGGTCAAAACCCACTGTAATCATTCCAAGAAATGCCAAAGGAATTGAATCTTTAAGAGGAGGTATCCAAGAGAAAGAACTAGAAAACTGTCTGTCCTTCTTTCATAAACACCTGCATCTTGTTGGCAAATTTCCATAGAAACATGGTCATTTGGATACGGCAGAAGTTTCCAGAATGTCTTCTTTACCATCTTTTTCTATCACCTAAGGGCCGAGTGGTTCTTTCCAAACACTATGAAAAGGAGAAATTTTAATTTTTAATTAGTGGTTTTCCAAAATGTAGGGGAACAAAGTATTTAGAAACAGCTGAGCGTGGTGGCACATGCTTGTAATCCCAGTACTTGGGAGGCTGAGACAGGAGGATCACAAGTTCACGGCCAGCCTCAGCTACTTAGTGAGGCCCTCTGCAACTTAGTGAGACCCTGTTTCAAAATAAAGAATAAAAAATAGGACTGGTGTGTAGCTCAGAGGTAGAATGCCCCTGAGTTCAATCCCCAGTACTGCAAACAATAATAATAATAATGATAATAATAATAATAAATAAAGAATAAAAAATAGGACTTGGGATGTAGCTCAGAGGTACAATGCCCCTGGGCTCAATCCCCAGTACTGCAAAAAAAAAAAAAAAAGTACTTGGAAACAAGTCAGAACACTGCTTATAATGGGAAGCAGCGCTAGGGCTGTAGCTCAGTGGTGAACTCTCCTTGTGTACACGAGGCCCTGGGTTCCATTGCCAGCACTGCCAAAAATAAAAGGAACAGAAAAGTATTGGAGGTGAAAAAGAGTTGTATGTTATGCTTCTTTTTCTCCCATGTCAAGCGTGGGCCACGCACGGGGACAGACCCCCCAGGAAGATGGCCCACAGGGCCCAGGGCTTTGGGAGCACCTTGTGCCATTGGCATTTTGCCCTTTGTGCCTAGATTTTGTGCAGATCAGTGCTCACATGAGCTTATGTTCCCTTAACCCACATCTCCCAAAATACCAGGGCAGAGAGCCAGACATCTGGTTGGAGAGCAGACAGCCAGCCTCAGCTGAAAATTGAGCCCCGCCCAGGTGTGTTAGCATTCGTAGAGGGTTTCAAGCCCCTAGGAATCCTAAGAAAGACATTTAATGTGCTATTAACCTCACTGGAAAGAAAACTGACATCTCAAGATATTTCTGAAACAAAAAGATAGCATCTTCCCCCACTTTTGTGGCTTTGAAATAAGGAGGGGAAAAAATCCCTAATTCAGCCCCTGCCTCAACACAGGCCAGCAAAGATATATCTCCTATTCATTTGCTCTAACAAAAACAAACCTACTGAAAGAAGCAGGGTCGAGTGTTTAATTTATGTCTTGAATAATCAAGTTATAAAGTGTTATAATAAAACTGCCCGATAAGATGCGTTTGAATATAATGCAGTTGGTGCCTGACTGCTCTCCTCTATTCAGCCCTGTTCCCAAACAGGGTGAACAGACTCAACCTCCTGTTGGGGGAGGGGAGTGCAGCTGGGCTAGGAAGTAGCTGCCTAGTTTGCCTTCAGGATTTTCCCCGTTCCATTTACAGTCAGTTGTGAAGACTACTAGTTTCACTATTGTCACTTTTGTGCTTGTTGTGACAGTACACACCTGCTGAAAAAAAATAGTTTTCCATTAACCTCACAATTAAAAGACCCTGCAGTCTATGCTGTTTAACCCTTCACTATCATGATATGGTCATTCATGTTGGGTTTTCAAGCAGAGGATAATCAATATAGGTATTGCAGGATCGGCCTTGCCTGTGTCCTCTCCAGTGTACTCTTACGAGTACCTCCCACATGCCTCTACTTGGAAGGACAACATAAAACACTCTCATGAATCCTGCACTGGGAATCCGGATAATGTGTGTTATTTGATACTTCCCTCTGGTGGCTAACATCTGGGCATCTCACGGTGTTCCCCAATGGCAGCTGGTAGCCTGGGCTCCGTCAGCCACCCAGCCTAAATGGGAGCCCCCTCTCTACCCATCTTCCCCTTCCACCCTTCACACCCTCTCCTGGAGCTCTAGGGCACATGTATTTCCGGCGATCCTCTGGGTTGTGGACTGGCTCAGCACGTGGCCATGGAAGCCACATTGCCCCAGAGTGGGCCTGTCCATGCTGTGGAATCCACACTTGCACATGCGCGTAGCCATGTGAAGGAAAATGGAATGCAGGAGAAGGGAAGCCACATGCCAACAAGGGAGACAAGAAGGACAAATCTAGAAGGGGTGGGAGGTGAAGCTCAGAGCCAGGTAGCTCCAGACCCCACCTGAGTGTGTTTAAATTCTGCTTCTATCACTGGCTCTCCATGTGTCCATGGGCAGGTTTCTTAGTCTCCCACAGTCTGTAAAATAGGGGTAATAATAGTACATCTCTCATGGGGTTTTATAGCAATTAATTAAAATTCATGGCACATAATTAGATTTCTCTAAAAATCTCTTTTTACTATTATTATCATCATCGTTGTCATCCTGAAGCAAAAAATCAGAAACCATGATGAAAAGTTTTCCTAAATGTCTTAGTTTCCCAGGAGGCCATAACAAATTACCACAAATTAGGAAGCTGGAAGCAACAGAAATATATTGTCTCAGCGTTCAGAAGTCCAGAGTCCAAAATCAAGGTATCCCCAGGGTTGGTTCCTTCTGGAGGGGAAAACCCAGGCTTAGCTTCTGGGTTGCTGCCATCCTTGGTGTCACTTGGCTTATAGATGCGTCACTCCATTTTCTTTTCTGTGTCCTGTGTCTTCTCCTTTTCTGCCTCTTTTTTTTTTTTTTTTTTTTTTTTTTGTGGTACTGGGGATTGAATCCAGGGACATTCTACCTTCGGGCTACACCCCCAGCCCTATTTTTTATTCTTTATTTTTTTGAAACAGGGTCTCACTAAGTTGTGGAGGGCCTCACTAAGCAGCTGAGGCTGGCTGCAAACCTGGATCCCCCAGTCTCAGCCTCCCAAGTACTGGGATTACAAGCATGTGCCACCAATGCCCGGCTCTTTTCTGCCTCATATAAAGATACTTTCATTGCATTCAGAGCCCACCCTAATCCAGTATTATTTCATCTCAAACCTTACATTAATTGCAATTGCAAAACCCTTATTCTAAATAAAGTCATATGCTGTTGTTCCAGGTGAACATAAATTTGGGGGCAACGCTGATATTCCCCCTATAGCAACTAAGAGGAGGTTGAGATCAAATTAGAGGAAAAACCCATGAACACTTCCTGAAAGAATATCATCCAACCTTGGACATGATGTTTATGGGCTAAAATGGCTGTGTTTTATAGGTGATCAATCAAGCCAAATGGGCCAGCCACCCTCTGGGTCATCACTGAGTCAGACATCACCAGCTGTCCAAGAGTTAATTAGGTGCTCTCATTTTAACTGGCAAACTTCTCTAGAGAAAGGTTAAAGGTGCCCAACAGGGACAGGCTGTGCTCATCAGGCAACACATGTAGTAAGCTGTTTGCTCTGTCTCTCCTAACATGTTGTGTGTCACTATGGAACTCTGAATTCATTCTGACACTGGGTGGTGCAGTGCCAAGCATGTGGGCTCTGGAGCCTCAGAGAACTGGATGGTAATGTCATGCTCTGCAACTTACTAGCTTCTAGCACCTTCAAGGTCTCAGACAAGGTACTTAGCCTCTCCGAGCCTCGATTTCTGCACAATACCACCTCCAACTTGTAGAATTGCTCTAAGTATGAAAAGTAATATATTCAGAAGCCTTACCCAAAGACTGGCAAAAATTTCAGTGAGAGGTTGCTACTTGCCTTAGTTATTTGTGCTGCTGTAACAAAATACAGAGACTGGGTAATATATAAAAAGCAGAAATATATGTCTCACTATTCTGGAGTCTAGAAGTAGAAGATCAAGACACCAGCAGGTTCCATGTCTGCTGAGGACTGGGGATCTGCTTCCAAGATGGGGCCTTGGTTGCTATGTTCTCCAGAGGACCACACCTGGTGTCCTCACACAGTAGAAGAGACGGAAGAGCAAAAGGGCCTTGCTAGTTCCCTCCAGCCCTTTTATAAGGTTGTTGATCTCATTCATGAAGAGTTTGCCCTCTTGACTTAATCACCTCTCAAAGGTGATGAATACCCACCTCTTAATACTATCACACTGATGATTAAGTTTCAATATAAGAATGTCAAGGGACAAATTCAAACACTATCCCAATTACTATCATTACTATCTATCTCTCCCCTTTACTAGCTTGAGGGCGAAAAGACCAAATGGACTGTGAAGAAGAGCTGTGAAGACTCATCTGTATATAGCCCATCATCTCTTCCCCACTCAGCACAAAGTAAATGGAGTAAACACAGTAGATATTAGTGGACTAAATGGTGCACCAACCACATTCCAAATACAGCTCTATCTCAGTGAATGAAACCCCAACAGCCTTCTGAATTTTGAATACATCCAGGACAGCCCATGGCCATGTCTCTCCCCTTGATGACTTAACAAGTGGACACCGCACAGCACAAAGTCAACACAAAGCAATACTGGCCCTGTAGTGTATATCAACATTTTAGAGGCTTGGGCCATATAAAAATTGTATTTAGAGACCACATAATTTATCTCTCATGAGTTTGTTGTTATGACTCCATTTACTTTTGTATTACTAAGAAATACAAAAATATGTTATACATGTTCACTGTAGAAATTTTAGAAAATATAGCCAAAGGAAAAAGAATAGAATCATTCTTAAATAGATATATAGATTTTTTCTCTAATAATATATTGTTCAAAAAATCATTATTTTACACAATTAATATGTACTAATAATTACAATAAAAAAACAATATATCATGACATTTTCCCAATCATTAGTCTTCAAAATCACTTTTAATAGCTTCCCAATACTTCACTATATAAACCTACTGTTACAGTTTGAATACAGAATGTGTCCCAGAAAAGCTCACGTGTTGGCACTGCAAAAATGTTTAAAGGTGAAATAATCGAATCAGGCTTCTAATCTCTTCAGTGGATAATACATCAATGGAATAATAATTTGAATGGATTTACTGGGTGGTAACATAGGCAGGTAGGATGTGGCTAGAGGAGGTAGGTCACTGGGATGTGGCCTTGGGGACTATATCTGTCCCTGGCCCCTTCCTCTGGCACTCTCTCTGCTTCCCAGCTGCCCTGAGCAGCTTTCTTCTGCCATGCTGTAGCACCATGATGTTCCTGTCTTGGAGCCAGCTGATTATGGACTGAACCTCTGAAACTGTGAGCCAAATAAACCTTTCCTCCTTCAAGTTGTTCTCATCAGGTACAGCTATGAAAAGAGGACTAAAACACCTACCAGTATTCATTTAGCCATCCCCCATTACAGGAATTTCAATTTGTTTTCAATATTTTGTTACTGGGGGGGAAAAAAGATGTAGCTAAGAGCGGTGGCTCTGTAATCCCAGTATTTGGGAGGCTGAGACAGAGGATCACAGGTTTGAGGCCTTCAGAAACTCTGTTGCTGTTTTGAGACCCTGTTTCAAAATAAAAAATAAAATAGGGCTGGGGATGTAGTTTGGAGGTAGAACGACCCTGATCCCCAACAACAACAACAACAACACACACACACACACACACACACACACACAGGATGCGAAGATACAAGTTTTTCTTTACTAATTGCATAAACTCAATGATTTAGTATTTATTATAACCCTTCCCCTTTTCCAAATGTTGCAATGAACCCAAAAATAAGTTTGTTTGCATTCGTAAAAATAAACAGTAGTTACAGTGAACAGAACCAAAATATCACCTTCTCTACACAGTTCCACATTTCTATTTTCAGTTCACTGGGTGAAGATTTTTAAATGCTGGGATAAAATTTCATCTTCAGAACCCTTATTACTTAAAATAATAATTATGTTCCTTTGGTCTTTTAGAAAATGTCAAATACCTAGAGAGGAATTAATGTTCTAGCATTAGAACTGCAATGGTTTCAAAACTGGTATTCAAACTGCATATGAGAATTACTCTTTACTAAGTAAAATAAAAACAAAGTCTTAGACACACACACAAATAAATTTGCTTGGTTTATACGGATAAGAAAAATGGTTTTCTTATCTATTTCTGAAAATCTGTTCTTGGCTTTGGCTGCATCATCTTAAGCCAGCTCTCCTGGGCCACTACCGCCTGTGTCCAGTAACTAATAAGTAGTCAGCATTCTTGGGTCTGACTGCTCAGCTACTTGTTCAGGGCATAGGGCTAATGGGGTCAATGTCATGGGATCTGAGCTCTCTATATGCAGGCCATTTCGTTACATGTCCAAAGACTACTTCCCTAACTCCAAACAGCTGTCATTTTAAACTCTGGCTATTAGTCTCCAAGGAACTAGGCAAAAGAACATGGATAGATCTACTTAAATACATCACCATGGAACACAGCTCAGAAAAGTACTCGTGTTGAAAATTCACGTGAACTGGTGAGGTTGTAGAAAGAGAGAGAATAACATTGGGGAACCAATTGGCCGACTTCCTACATACGCTAGTGTTCAAGCTCCATTTGTGGGTCCCGGCTGTGCCTGTGGGAGACCAATTCAGCAACATGGTGTCAATTGCAGCTGCTGGTGTTGACTGGTGTCTCTCTTACAGCCGACACCGCGCTTGGCACTGATGACGTGTATGATGAGAAGGGATGCCAGTGTGACGTATCAGTAGAAGACCTCACCCCACCACTTAAAACTGTCATTAGAGCTATCAGGTTGGTAAAAACCTTCAACACAATGATTCAGAGACATACCTCTGATTATTTGAAGTACTATGTTGCTGCGTTATTTTTCTAACAGATAAATCTCCTGGAATAAGTACTCTCCCCTTTTCTATTTATCCACATGCCTATTAAATTATGAAATATTTTTCTTAATACAAAATTCTACTGTAGTTCAACACAAAATATGCTACAAAAGGAAGGTGGGATTTGAACTGCCATGCTGTGTATTGTTATATTAAGGACATGTAGTTTACTGATGCGATTGTATATTTTAAACTATTTTATGATTTCAAGCTCCAATCTGTGTTCTGAATTTTGTATTAGAGATGAAGCCCTATAGGTTATTTAACCTCTAGGTTATAGAGGTTGAGTTCTGAAAACAAGAAACCCAAAGTACTCTGCAGTGACTTGGTTCTGTCTTCTGAAATTTAATTGGGGTATTTTTTAAAGACATTATTGAATTTAAATGTATTTTAAGACAAGGTTGTAACTTGAGATTTCAAATGCAAGCAAGTACTGTGGTAAGCAGGGCTACAAACTTGTAATTGTTTTTTGTTTTTGTTTTGTTTTGTTTTGTTTTTGTGGTACTGGGGACTGAAGCCAGGTAGATATAGTTCTACCTCTGAGCTACATCCCAAGCCCTATTTTATTTTTTATTTTGAAACAGGGTCTCATTACACTGCTGAGGGTCTCACTGAGTTGCTGAAGCTAGCCTTGAACCTGAGATCCTCCTGTCTCACCCTCCCAAGTACTGGAATTATAAACATGCATCACCACGCCCAGCTTACAAACTTGTAATTGTTAATGTCTAATTACACTCTGCTTCAGCTATTGATGACAGAGAACTAAGAATACCTAAAGCTACTTAAATTTATAATTCCAGGATCCTCTCTTGAGAGCTTCACAAAAATTTTGAAAATTCAGGATGTAGACTAACTGGACTGCTACATGCTCAGCCTGCCTCGTTTAATCCCTTCAGGAGAATTTCTATCTGTAAAGGAATGTTGAGTGACTATATTGCAAAAAAAATTTTTTTAAATACCTCTTATCTTTTTGGCATTTTTTGCCTCTTACCAAAAAGCCAAAAACAAAGCTTGATCTAATCTTAAGTATCAATATGATTGATTATGTCTATTTTTTATTTAGTCATTTAGCATCATGTTAGATGTGGCTTTACTCTATGGTTGGAAGTCACTAGGAAGGCAGAAATGAGTTTAAAATGTTAGCAAATGTTAACCAGGCATGGTGGCACATGCCTGTAATCCCAGTACTGGGAGGCTGAGACAGAAGGATTGCAGGTTTGAAGCCAGCCTCAGCAACTGAGTGAGGCTGTCAGTAACTTATCAAGACCATTTCTTTCTTTTTGTGTGTGTGGATTGAACCCAGAGGCATTCTACCTTTGAGCTACACCCCAGCCCGATTTTATTTCTTATTTGGAAACAGGGTCTCGCTAGGTTGATGAGTCTCACTACTTGTTGAGGCTGTCCTCGAACCTGTGATCCTCCTGTCTCAGCCTCCCAAGCACTGGGATTACAAGTATGTGCCACCACACCCAGCTGTGAGACCCTGTTTCAAAATTAAAAATAAAATAGGGTTGGGGGTGTAACTTGGAGGTAGAATGCTCCTGGTTTCAATTCCTAGCAAAACACACACACACACACACACACACACACACACACACACACACACGTTGGCAAATGTTTGTAGGGACAAAAAAAATCATGATATAGTGAAAATATATGTATTCTAGAACATGCTTAACCTATCTATAATAGCAACCTAGAAAGAAATAGAGTCTAGCTATTTCCCAGTGGAACATCCACCAACAATCCCTTGGGAGGATTATGCCTCTTCTCTCATCATAATTGTTAATAATACTCCTTCTGTTTCTCAAAGTATCCCAGTTCAGCTAACCAATTACATGGTCGCCCGACCCCTGGGAATTCAGAAACCTTACGCCCAGAAAACCCAGAATCTGTACTGAAATGATACCTGAAGACTTCAGTGGAAGAGATGGAGAGGATCTAGAAGTGCATGGTCCAGTACAGTAGCCACTGGTCACCCAAGGCTATGTAAGTTTTAATTAACTAAAATGGAATACAATTTAAAATTCAGTTGATAAGTAGCACAATCCACATTTCAAGTGCTCAGTAGCTGCAGGTGGCTAGTGGCTACCATAATGGACAAACAAAATAGGGAACATTTCTGTCATCACAGAGAGTTCTACTGGACATTGCTGCTCTAGAAGTCACCTTGAGATTCTCAGCATGCATTGATTTTATCCATCAAAGACTCTACAGTGAAGGTGGGGCGATTCAGTCCACAAATTAATCTGACTTGCAACAGGCACAGAAAACCTTATCTAGTAGAAGCAGATTAAGTTTCCTAAAAGTCATATTTAACCTCATTTGTGTCATTTCCCAGGACCTTCTGAGGCTTTCTGCTTTTGCTTTACAATCTATAAAATGGATTGCGAGACGCAAGAAAGAAAATGAAATCGTTTTATTCTGCCAGCTAAGCACTTTAGCATCAGTTTTAAGATTCGCTTTGCCATACCTTCGTTTTGAAACCTGACAGATTTTTGTAAAGTCCTTTAAAGAATTCCCTTGATTTTCAGAATTCTTCCTTGGTCCTTATTTTTAAGTTAACTTGATTATTTACGTGTCTATCCTTTTTTGTGGATTTGGAAGTTTTCTGCATGCTACTTTTTAACTCTTGAAGGGGATGTTTTACTTCCCTGTATTCTGATTCTGTTTAGTGGGGTGGGTTTTTTTTTAATCACTTCCAAGTTCCTTTAAAATTATTGGATTCTGTCGGGTGAACAGGTGCACGCCTGTGATCCCAGCAACTCAAGGAGACTGAGGCAGAAGGATCACAAGTTTTAAGCCAGTCTGGACAACTTAACAAAACCCTGTCTCAAAATAAAAAATAAAAAGGGCTGGGAATGTAACTCAGTGGTAGAGCATTCCTGGTTTCAGTCCCCCATATCTCAAAAAGAAGGAAGGAAGGAGGAAGGGAGGAAGGGGGAAGGGAGGTGAAGGGAGAAAGGAAGGTTGGTTATTGGATTCTATAAAATCTAGTGGCTACACTAAATAGTTTAATAACTTAATTGAAAATCTTTCACTCATGGTAGTGCTTACTTTCTAAAGTTGCATAATTAAAAAACCATCCAATAGTTCTGAAAATAAGTTGCAGGTATAAATAAGTCCCTCAGTTTTATATAAAATTGTCTTTTGCCTTAGAAGTTTAATTACAAGCCAGGCGTGGTGGTGCACGCTTGTAATCCCAGTACTTGGGAAGCTGAGACCAGAGGATCCAGGTTCACGGCCAGCCTCAGCTACTTAGTGAGGCCCTCAGCAACTTAGTGAGACCCTGTTTCAAAATAAAGAATAAAAAATAGGGCTGGAGGTGTAGCTCGGAGGTATAATGCCCCTGGGTTCAATCCCCAGTACCGCAAAAAAAAAGAAGTTTAATTACATAAATAAGTTCAACATCAGTTGGCTGAAAGTTTCTTTACCAAAAAAATGCCTACCTCCTAAAATACCTAATATAGTATTTTATACATGCATATATATATTACTGATTTCAAGTGTGAACCATCTATTATTCATCTCTAAAATTGCAAATTTGTTTTGGCATTTTTCTTGTTATTTTTTCTTGATTAGAATATTCAATATGAATGCTTGAAAGTGCCTTTTGTATTCCAATAGCTCTTACAATAATAATTTTTTCCTAAGAGCCCAATTAAAATTAAAATGTATAATAGAAAATATGTATCCCACCACAGGAGGACAGTGTAGAAAATAATATTACTAAATTCACTAAAAACAAAGTAGGAATTCTTATTTTCAGATATTGATATTATTTAGGTATCTTCCATTTTCTACTTATTTTTGAGAGTGAAAATTCTCAGGCAATGAGATTATTTAAACCACTCTCTGAATTTGTCTGGATTCTATTATCGAAATGCACTTTCAGACTTTTTAAAATAAATGATGTCGCTTTTTATAGTACACAGTGAACAATGACTTCTTAGACTATTTACAAAATATGTCTTTTACTCAGAAGAAAACTTAGTTTTATATATTGGCCTCTAGAATTATCACAGATTTCTCTCAAAATAGCACATCTTGGACATACCTAAATTTTCTGGAATGTATTTTCAAACTCACCTCTTATTATTAATCTTATTAATGATTCAAATCAAGCAATTTTAAGTTTGTTTTCATCCATTCATGGATATTTGTTCCTAAATAAAAAGATAAAATTAGCAGGGAAGTAAATAAAATTGGTAAGCTGTAGAGCATTTTCCACACTCACTTTTCCCTGTCTTGGGTAGGACAACAGTTTTTCTATCACTGAAAACTACTGACCATAAATGGCCTGGTTGTGGTCTTTCAACATGTGGAGCCTCTGGTTATTTGGGAATGACTGAATTCTCTGAAGAGGTTGACTGACTGTTACTCTTCACACTAGTTCTTGGTGTTGTAGTCACTATATAAGTATAAATTAGGGAAATTTTTCACACAAAAAATTATTATATTTTTTGCAATAACAATGTTTGAATGTCATATTCAATACAACTGAAATATTTATATAAGAGTCTGAGAAGAATAAGTTTTGAAAATACAAAAGAAATTGTGTAACTTCTTTTCCTGTGTTGAACTGACTGGGTAATTTCTCAGATAATTACACCAAAGCAACATGTAAGTACTGCTTGAAGAATTGGGGATCTATCTGGGCTTGAGGGGCAGTGGTACATTATTGCAAGTATTGAAGTGAGGGGCCCCAGTGAGGCTCAGCAGACAGGTGGACCTTTAGATCTGAAGCCCAAGAGGAAAAATATGAAATGGGGACAGATTTGGTAGTCATCAGCACAGAAATAAATGGCTTACAGAAGTCTCACCCCAGGAAGTAAAAAGAGAAGATGCCCTACACGAAATTCTAAGACTGACAAGCATGGAAGGAGCTGCAAGGGGACATGGCTCTGAAGGAGACCAGCGCAAAGTAGGCAGCTGATGGTCATCAGGAGTGCATGGTGGCGGAGGAGCCCGAGGAGGAGCGTGTTGCAAGCAGAGACAGAGGCCAAGTGTGTTATGTGCTGCTAGGAGATGAAGGAAGGTAAAGAGGAGGAAGATCCTTTGAATGTAGCAACAAAGAAGTCATCAGGACTTTGGAGAAAAATTCGGAGGAGGGAAAAAGGTTGGAAGCCAGATGACAACAGAACATTTTTTGAAATTATCTATCAGTATCTTTCACTCTAATATGAACATAGGTGAAGTGGCAAGAGTTTCTTAGGCACTAGTGAAGACTCATCCACTCTTCCAAAATCGCTCAGATCTGATGGGTGAGGCGAAGGAGTCCTGTGACACGTCAGAGTCTCTGAAGCGCAGGTGCAGTTCAGACCTGGCTGCCACCCTGGGCTGGGCCATAAGGTTTCCCACCTTCTCGCCCTTCTCTTCCTCCTGTTCTGAAAGGCACATCCGAGACCATTCTCTCGACCCTTCCCTAAATGCCATCTCAACCCTGTGTCCTTCTTAAATCTCACTTCATGCTTGAGACCGGAATACTCTGCAAATAGAGAAGAGGCACATGTCTGCCACTGTGGGTTTTTGTTAAATCTACAAGCTGTTTAAGCATCACCAGTTCTTAATTTTGCTGATGGCATCTTTGCTATTTTAGCGGAGGTGATAAGTCTTTGTTTGCAAGTCACTATTAAGACATTCTTGACAGCCAAGTCTATGACATGGCACAGTAAAGGGCCCCGCTAGAAGAAATTTGTATGGATCATTTAGCACATATTTTTAAATCAGATAATATATTCCCTGGAAGATTCTTTTTGTTGTTGTTTAGATGATAATTACATGCGGCCACATTTTTCTCTGAGTGCATTAAACTAGTGTTTTCCCTGAAGACACTTGGTAGCACCTGAGATTTTTAACCTTTTACTTGGCTATAATTTAAAATGAGTCTCCTATTCAAGCTGGGTGTGGTGGTACACTCCTGTAATCCCAGTACTTGGGAGGCTGAGACAGGAGTATTGCAGCTTTCAGGGCAGCCTCAGCAACATAGCAAGACTCTCAGCAACTCTCAGAGGTAGAATGCCTCTGAGTTCAATCTCCAGTACCAAAAAATAATACTAAGTACAGCCGGGTTTGGTGGTGCACGCTTGTAGTCCCAGTACTTGGGAGGCTGGAGGATCACAGGTCCGCAGCCAGCCTCAGCTACTTGGTGAGACCCTGTTTCAAAATAAAGAATAAAAAATAAAGCTGAGGGTGTACCTCGGAGGTAGAATGTCCCTGGGTTCAATCCCTGGTACCGCCGAAGAAGAAAGAGGAGGAGGAGGAGGAGGAGGAGGAGGAGGAGGAGGAGGAGGAGGAAGAGGATGAAGAGGAGGAGGAGGAGGAGAAGAAGAAAATAAAATGAGTCTCCTTTTCATTGCCATGACAAAACATATTTAAGAGTAACCACCATGTATGGATACTTTATTTACTTGTTCATTTCACACTTCAAAGTTTATACAGGATTTTATACTCCTAAGACAATGAAATTCACAAATTTGGTTACCACAAAATCCTGGGAGGAAAGTTAACTATTTACAGACTTGCTTGGATCTAGAAGTTTTTGCTAGGGTTTTACTACTCTTACCTTTAACATGAATGTATCATTTTGATTCTCACTATGATGTATAATTATATTGCACCAGTAAAACTTAAAAAAAAGAAAAGGCAACAAAATCTACAGGAGAGCTTACTAGATCCTGCAAATAAGGGCCAATAGTAGCGAGTATTAGAATCTCTTCTCCCACTGGCCGAAACGGTGCAGCACACACTTGTCCTGATGTCCTAAGTCAGCCAGATGGTGCATGCACTTGCCTGCATGAGGATGTCAGATAGACTGTATACAAGCGGGGCTAATTTGCATGTCTCTATTAAGAACTAGAAGCAAGAAAATGAGGCTTGTCCATGCATCCAGGAACTCCTCGGTTACTGACTAGCAGCCCAAGCCCAGATGGAAGAAAGGTGGAAATGTCTTAGCTATAAGATTCTAGAACTTGCTTTCAGAATTTTCAGACTCTAAATACTGTCTATACAAATGCAAATCTGTATTGCTGAATTGTGTTTACATAGCAACAGGAAAACAACATTAATAAATATTCCAAACAAGTAGCACAGAATATGCTTCTATAGGGACCCAGATTATCAGGTTCAATAGCCCTAGTTGTCTGTTGGACTTGCTCTATGATCAACATCACCCTTTAACCAATCTCTAAAAATTGACAGAAGGCCTTCTAGGGGGAAATTCAGTGATTGAAAAGTCCTAGGTCAGCTCATGAATGCCCCCGGGTCCCTTGACTTTTTAAAGGGGGTAGATGCTGTATTTCTCATGAAGAATCAGAAATCAGAAGACAAGAGTAAAACTGGGAAAGGGAGGCTATGGAATGCATATTAGTAAAGTCAGTCAACCCAACTGGCCTGTGTAAAGTAGGGAGCAGGATTGGAGAAAGAATCACACATCCACCCCAAAAACACAAGATCTGGCAACATAAGGCCATTTCAGTAACCTTGAGAAATTTAGTAAAATCCCCAGAGATGAGGGTGCAGAGCTGGTAAAGGACCCTCAGCTCCCCCGGAAACCGTTTGCTGTCCCGCCTGCCAGCCTGGGCTAAACCTCCTCTTCTGCACTCCCTCGTCAACCCCGGCTTCTCACTATCCTGCACTGTCCTGCACCACACAGAGTGTGTTGTAACCGTCTCCCACTCGGCTTCCGCATGAGACTGACAGGGCTCCAGGATCCATTTCCTCATCACAGTACCCTGCCTCTGAGCACAGAGGCTGGCACACAGCAGGTACTCAATAAATGCTTGATGGATGAATGAACGGAGGGATGGATGAATTCTCCAGTCCAACTCATCGGGCATACGGTTGGCATCGCGTGAGGAAGCAGCCTCCAGGAGCTCTTCTGGAGTGCTCAAGGCCAGCCTCAGCAACTTAGTGAGACCCTCAGCAACTTAATGAGACACTGTTTCAGAATCGAAAATAAAATAGGGCTGGGGGTGTAGCTAAGAGGTAAAATGCCTCTGTTTCATTCCCTAGTACAGGAGAAGAAGAAAGAAGGAGGAAGAAGAGGAGGAGGAGAAGGAAGAGGAGGAGGAGGAGGAGGAGGAGGAGGAGGAGGAGGAGGAGTTGTTGTTTTGTGCAAATTTAGCTGGGTGCAGTGGCATACACCTGTAATCCCAGTACTTGGGAGGCTGAGACAGGAGGATCACCAGTTCAAGGCCAGCCTCAGCAACTTAGGAAGACCTCCTGCAGTTTAGCAAGACCCCATTTCAAAATAAAAGATTAGCTGGGTGTGGTGGCCCAGGCTTGTAGTCCCAGTACTTGGGAGGCTGAGACCAGAGGATCGCAGGTTCCCAGCCAGCCTCAGCAACTTAATGAGGTCCTCCACATCTTAGCGAGACCCTGTTTCAAAATTAAAAATAAAATAGGGCTGGGTCATAGCTCAGATGTATTATGTCCCTGAGTTCAACCCCCAGTACCAAATAAACAAACAAAAAATAATAATGAAAGATTAGAAGGACTGGAGTGTAGCTCAAAGATAGAAGGTCCCTGGGTCCAATCCCCAGTACCACAAAAAAGGAGGAGGAGAAGGAGGAGGAGTTTTATGCAAACTTTCACAGTCAGGATCACTTCTTCCAATGGGGGCAGGGACTTTCCCGCCCTGCCCCCACCACCCCAGTCCCCCTGCACTTCAGTGCCTCTCAACCTTGACTTAACAGTAGCACAACTTGAAGAGTTTCATAAAAATCTCTGGGCCACACCCTGGACCTTAAAACCAAGTTTCTGGAGATAGAACCCAGGCTCCGGGTGATGCTGTCTCTGAGCCCTCCCGCCCTGCACGCACTCTGGCTGCTGGCCCAGCCCATCCATCTGTTTGGTGGTGGCAGCAGTGACTGCTGCTTCTGTTTTCTCTTCGCTCTTTTCTCTGCATATTCATATACAATGTTTTTACCCTGTAACAAGACTCTTGCTAGATTTTATAACTCATGGCAGCGCAACAAATGCACCTACATTTCCTTAGAAGTGCACATGTGTTTGTGGGTATATATAGATCGATTCTACCCAGAGTTTAACTTTGCTTTAGTTATTTCTTTGTGCTCAGAAAATTTCTGAGCAGACTTGTTTCAAGAGTTGACTGTTCAGGTTTGTAATGAATCTTTTCCGCCCCCTAGTGGTAATTCTGGGGCATGTCAGTTTGTTCAATAGGTTTAGACTCCTAGTCTCTTAATTAGCAACCACCATCAAGGGAGACTGACTTTAGGCACCTTTGGCTCTTTGTTGCTGTATTACCAGGTCATGCAATCTACCCTTATAAATAAAAGAGTCAATGACTGTGTAAATTGTTCCTCATCTTTTGTTGGTCCATCTAATAACTCCAGTAAGAAAAGGCATTTCAATTCACAAAGATGTATTGAGTACCTACTCTGTACCAGGCACATGTGAGTGAGAAGAGCCCTCGCATGCCAAAGTACCGTAACATTAAAACAATATTGAATATTATAATTAAGAGTTCAACACTGGAACCAAACTGGTTCTTTTCCTAACTCCATACTTACTAGCTGTTTAACATCAGGCAAGTTACTTAAGATTTCTGTGCCTCAATTTCCTTATCAGAAAAATAGAGATAGCAATAGTACCTTTCTCATAGAATTATACTTTAAAGTACTAACTAGTGCTATTATCATGTTAATCATTAAATGTATTTTTTATTTATTTTAGTTTTGGGGATTAAACCCAGGGGCATTCTACCTCCAAGCTACACCTCCAGCCCCTTGTATTTCTTACTTTGAAACAGAGTCTCACCAAGTTGCTGAGACTGGCCTTGAACCTGAGATCCTCCTGTCTCAGCCTCCCAAGTACTGGGATTAAAGGCCTGTGTCACCATGCCCAGCTCCATTAAATGGATTTTAAAGGTCCTAATTTAATTAGTACTTCATGGTACTTCCTTTTAGCTCTTATTTAGACTAGGGGTTAGCAAACTACAGCCAGAGATCAAAATCTAACCCAAGGCTTACTTCTGTAAATAAACTTTTATTGGAACATGTTATAATCATTTATCCATTTATTGTCCTGTGACTGATTTCACACTAGAACAGCAGAGCTAAGTAGTTTCAACAGAATCTATACAACCTGGAAAGCATAAAATATTTACTACCTAGCACTTTGCCAAAAAAAGCTCTCTGCCCCTTGTCTGGGCTTTGAGTCCCTCTGGATTGATGCCCCACTGTGTTTGGAGAGTCAAGACACAGAATGCTTAAGGTAACCTAAAAGAGGCTAGCCTATCTCAAGAAATCCGCTTTCTGTCTTCTACGTGCTAACCCAAGACCCCCCAGCCTCAACTCTCCCCTCCTACACCTCTTCTTGTAGTTTTTTGTTTGTTTGTTTTTTGGAGGTTTTTTGCAGTACTGGGGATTGAACCCAGGGGCGTTCTACCTCTGCGCTACACCCCCGGCCCTATTTTTTTATACTTTATTTTGAAACCAGGTCTCACGAAGTTGTGGAGGGCCTCACCAGGTAGAGAGAGAGAGAGAGAGAGAGAGAGAGAGAGAGAGAGAGAGAGACAGGGAAAGGGAGAGAGAGAGAGAGAGAGCTGAGGCTGACCTCGAACCCGGATCCTCCGGTCTCCGCCT